>ML101780.1:0-46764 GCA_003697995.1 Taxidea taxus jeffersonii
TTTGGCAGTGCTATACAAAAACATGCTGAAACCAATTCCACCAAGGGTTTAAAAAGGTCCTCAAACGTCCACTGGGGTATGGTGTGCAAGAAGCGGAGGAGCAGAAGTGCACGGCACATTCCCGGAAGGATCGCCCGGCGCCTTCACTGCCCCCACGTGGCGCCGCGCGAGCGCCGCCCTTTCCGCTTGCTGCTCAGCTTAATTTCGAGGTGAGAACTGCGAGGAACGGTAAGCAATATGAAAATGTGGTGCTGGGTTTTCAAAGTGCACTGCTCAGGTGAACTGTTAAGCCCTGATAGGTTTCCATCGCAGAGGGCAGCTGCTCCTTCAGGAGGTTTTTGCCTCGAGGAAATTGGCTAAGCCACTTCCTGTCCGGAAGGAGTTAGTGCAGGTAGAGGTTCAGGCACGAATGAGTTACGGAGCGGAAAACCGGGGAGGAACGAAAAATTGGCTTGTGGGCTCTTTGTCGGCCACCTAGCTCTGGCCGGGGCAGGAGTGCGGAGAGCCGTCGCAGAAACAAAAAGGAGAGGAAAGGGCTCCGGGTTCTGACTTCTGGGGACTCGGGTGGGAAGCCGGCTCTGAGCCTCACCACCTCACAGAAAGGTCGGTGGGTCTGGGGGTCCAGGCGTATCCCCAAAGAGGTGCCCTCAGACTGGGAAGCAGTGGAACATGGTTTCCAGGCTGCTTACCGGCCTCCCACATAACCGCATGGGACGTGAATACGTGGTGCCTCCCACTACCGCAGATCCTTGCTGTTAGGAGACGATGCTGGCAGACAGCGCCCTTGTCATAAAATTTTTTTAAGGGGAAGATACATAGACCAGGGTGATAGCAGTCGCTGCCATCTATGCAAAATAAGGGGGGATTATACATAAGTATTTCTTTTCTGTTTGTAACACGTGTTAAGTTTCACATTTGTGAAATGAAGTTGGAAATATTACCCACTAAAAATGGTGTTGAGGAGAGTAAATGAGTTAAGATAGGTAAAGTGCCCAGAACAATGCCTGGCAGAATGAATGCAGGCAAACTTAATGAATGTAGGCAAACTCCCTAGCAGCTCTTGGGTACCAGGTTTTGTTTTAAGTCTTGTGGGATACAGCTGTGATCAAGATGGTGAGGAGCCGGTTTTCTTGGGAGTTTACATTTGCTGGGGTGAGTGGATAGGAGACTGAGAGGGAAATTGGAGCAAAGAGAGAAAGGAGAAGTAGGAGACAGCCCTGTGGATATATGGGAAGATAAGATTTCATAAGAGAACTGGTATGGCAGGGGAGGGGAGGAGTCAGTGCCAAAAGTCCTGAGCTGGAGTGTTGGAGCTGCGGAAAACCAAACAGTGAGATGGAGGTAAGGAGCAGTTGACAGAGGGCCAGCAGGCTTGGTGAAGGGCCATGGCTTCTCAGAGTGGGGTCCTATGTTTCAGGGGTCCCTGTTACCTGTCTCCATAACACCCCCAGTTAGCTGCCTTTTCTCTTTTCTAACACTAAACTCGAACTGGACCCCAGCTCACACCCATGATTTGTTTGTCCTGTGGTCATGGGAGACCCACACCAATATCCAGCTTGCTGTTCATAGCTCAGGTCATGCCAAGTACTCTGGGCAGTTGGGAGGGGTGAGAGATTTCACTCACGCATCTTCCAGTGCAGATGCACAGCACAAACACTCCCCTGGCTGTTGGCCTATATATGCAGAGGTTTTGCTCTCAGTTCAAGAACACAGACATGTTCCTTCATCTCCTACCCACACTCTAAAGAGATCATTGCTTAGTCATATCATATTCCCCTCATCCCCCAACTCTGGAGAAATCTTATTTGGCTCTCTGTTTTCTTGAATTTTGAGAGGGAGCCCTTTTGGAATCAATGTCCCTGAGGTAGGGCCAGGAGTACAGGTTTATTTTGTTTTGTTTGTTTGTCTATCTATCTGTCACAGAGAGAGCACAAGCTGGGGGAATGGTAGGCAGATAGAGAAGCAGGCTCTGTGCTGAGAAAGGAGCTCATGTGGGATCATGACCTGAGCTGTAAGGCTGATGCTTAACTGACTGAGCCACCCAGGCATCCGCAGGAGTACAGGTTTAACATGAGCCTCCAGGTCTCAGGCTTGCTTAAAAAACGCCACCTCTTGGCACCAGTCCGTTCCCAGGCTAGCCCTGCCCTCCCCAGGCCCCTTCTGCGGGGGTAGGGGGTCGGGGAGACCCTTCTCCAAGTCTTCCCAAAGTCTTCGGGCTACCAATACCAGACCAAGATTTCTGTAGCTGTCTTTGGCCTCCAGCAATTCCGCGGGCCCCTCCCTACACCGGCTCCTTACTCTTCGAGAGAGTTCTGGCAGCTCCCCCTCCTGCTGGGCCAAGGGAGGAATTTGGGTTTTGCCTTGGAGCCCACCAGCACCGATCTGGCAATGCCAGCAGAGGAGAGGGAGAAATGGAGTGTAGTAGACTTCCTAAACAGCCAGACTACAGGATTGGGCTTTCTAGCTTGAAGTTTCCCTCCAGTCACTGCCTGGCTTTTCTTCTCTTGGAGAGGATGCTGGCAAGCCGTAAAACCATTGAGGGGCACTCCTGAATGGAGGGAGGCCTGGCTCTGACTCTCAGGACACTTTGGTGTAGCTAGGTGTAGAGATGGGGTGCAGCGGCAGCCTTCCCCTCTCAGCCCAAGTTGGAGTTGAGCCCCACACATGCCTGCTTCCCTCTTGGCCTCCAGGCTCCCTGCTAGCATATGGGCTCACCTGGACTACTCTCTCCTCAAGCCTGGCCCCTTCCAGAGGAAGGACTAATCTCGGCTGCTGGATGCATCTTAGGAATAAGCTTCACACTTCCCACAACAGTAGGCATCGGTGGGGGCTTCAGGTGCCTTTGATCTGGCCTCTTAAAGATGGAAACCTGCTGGAGGGCCCCACCCGACCTTGGGAGAAATTGGGGAAAGTTACTCTGCCTAGTTGTTCTCCTCAGGCCACCCCTCTGGTAAGTTCCCCACCCACTTCTGGTCCCATCCCCTGGGCTGCCTGTTTTCTCCCATGCCCCCATTGGCACCACCTTCATTCGCCAGACAAGGTAAACAAAGGAGAAATTTCTAAGGACGTCTGTCTCACCATTCCTTTTCTGCTGGCAATCCCTGAGATTGACACAGCTGGAAGAAGTCCCTCTGGTTTCCCTACTAGAGGCCTATGACCTCTCTTCTAGGAACAGAGGCCTCTATTCCCTCCTGCCTGAGGTGGTGAGGACTGTTGTGGGAGATAGGTGAGGGGCTTGGGAAAGGGGTGTGGCCAAGACCAGAGGGCCTCTGTCAGCTAAAGCAAGTGGCTTCCCTTCATTTTGCTGTTCCTCCACAGATTGTGTGGTTGGCATTGGCATGCACTGTATTCCTTTTGTGGGTACACAGGCCCTCTGCTTCCCCATCTGTCAGTTCTCTCAGAACGCACACATTGTTCTGCCTGGAAGCCCACCATATCCCACCCTCACTTTTCTTCGTTAATCTAAGCTTCCTCGAGGTCTCAACTCAGGTTGCCGCCTCAAGGAAACCCTCTGTGACCCTCAAGTCTAGGTTAGGCTCCTTGTTTCCTGCCCTCATAGTGATGTTGTTTGGGGCCTTCATAGCTCTTAGCTCAGTTTGCCCTTATTTGCATCCCTCAGGGCTTTTCCTTGGTGTCCTGAGGTCAGGGACTGATGGTCTGCTGCATCCTCTGGTAGAGGGTTTGGTTGTGGAAGATTCTAATCTTGGTGACTAGCTTCATAGGCTAAGTAGTTAAGGGCAGGTAGTTAAAGGGTGTTTCAGGCAGAGGGATCACCATGGGGAAGAGGTGTTTTGTTTTGGGGAAGTGGTTTGCATGCAGAGGTTTGGGAGATGGTTTCAAATGGGAAGGTAGGAGAGAGTGAAACCCAAGGTGGTCGGGGAGCCCCTATCGGGAAGGAGTTGACTAGAAAGGAATTTTGTCCTGAAGCCTCTAATTGTCTCTTTAGGATTGTCTAATCCCTCTCCTACCTAGACTTGATTTTGCTGACCGTCATTTGTTGTCAGAATGGAGGGTAGGTTGGAAGAGTGAGACTAGAAACAAGAATTTAGAAGCTGGATAGGAGGGTCTGTGGGAGGGTCATGAGAGTCCTATAAAAGGAGGCATTGAGGACTTTCTATTGGCCATATGAGTGATCAAGTCAACCTCTCTAATCCATCTCTCTCCTCCCTATCCTACCTTCTTCACTCCAGTATCTAGAATTGGGCTCTGATTATAGAAACTGTTTCATGATTGAGGCCTAAAGAATTAAGCTCAAAAAGGTTGCAAGGCAACACGGGAAGTTCTGTTCTTATTGTAGGTTTTGTTCCATTATTCCTGGTGAGAGGTAGGGATGTGATAGTAAATCACTGCCAGGAACAGATGTTACAAAAAATCACATATCATTTCTTTATGTGTCTTGATAAATATTTAGTGTCCACTTTAGGCAGAAATCTGAGGTCTAACAGCCCCCTAGAAAGCGTCTAAGGCATTCTCTTGGGTTTTCCCTGGAAGATAGGACTGTGGGATTCCCCAGGCCCTAGGTGCTTCAGCAGATATGCAGTCAGAGGTTGTGGAAGTGGGCATGCTCCAGGAAGGTCTGGGCTGTACTCCGGGCAGAATTATAAACATGCTAGGAGAAGGCAAGCCTCTGGCTTGTTAAAGGATTTAAAACACCATTGGGTGGTAGAGAGAAACAGAAGGTGACACAAAAGGGGACGCCTGGGTGGCTCAGTGGGTTGAGCGGCTGCCTTCGGCTCGGGTCATGATCCCGGCGTCCTGGGATTGAGTCCCACATTGGGCTCCTTGCTCGGCGGGGAGCCTGCTTCTCCCTCTGCCTCTGCCTGCCACTCTGTCTGCCTGTGCTTGCTCTCTCTCTCTCTCTGACAAATAAAAAAATTAAAAAAAAAAAAGAAGGTGACACAAAGGGTTTTTTTCAGCTTTTTACCTGGAAGAGAATTTGGTAAGAACTAGGGTTGGGAGAATATGTTGAAATGGAACTTTCAGGCTGGCTAGCTTACCACAAAAGGGCTGAAGAGAAGACAGTCCTTCATGCTCATACTTGGGTTAAAGCGCCAGCGCTTGCTGAGAAATTCCATCCTTTGCTGGAGGGGGGAGAGAGAGAAATCTATGTGCTCAGGGAATGGCAGACAGAAAGGGGGTATGACCTCCAGGGATCCTCTTGCAGGTGGCCTTGGTCTTTCATTTTTGTGGGGCCCTGCTTTGGTACCAAGTGGAATTGTCAGTCAAGTCTCTTTTAACTCTGCATCTGAGTCCTTTAGGATTGGGTAAAATATTAGGAAGGCCTAAGCTATGAAGAATAAGAATAAGCCCCTCCCTGTTTTTTAAGGCTATTTTTAACTCAAATCTACTTACGGCCATTTTCCTCCTTCCTTTGGAGGGATAGAGGTGAGGAGAAGAGTAGTAACTTAGAGGGCCTTTTCCTTCCTTCCTTGCTGGTCTACTGTCACATCTTTAATTTCTCACATGCCAAGATAAGCTATTTCCCCCTGCCCAGGGTCCTCATACTGCTCTGAGGACTCTGGTTTGTAGGCAAAGACTATGATTAAAAGTTAAATTTGTCACCACTTTTAGCTCTCACAGTCTCCTCCTTTTCAGCCTTGTTATTCCTAAAACCTCTCACTTCCCTTTTCTCTCATTATCACTGCCAGTACACTGCTTTTCCTTCTAGGACTCCTTGATCTCTTTACCACCCTCTGTCAGGATCTGGTGTGAGAAGAGAAAGGGAAGAACCCACTTACCTCCTTTAATGCTAGGTTTTGCCCCACATCCCATTGTCAAAAAGTCAGGCACCAAATAAAACCTTATTTATTCTTATATTCCTCCTATTTTGAGGTCCCAGTTCTGGCTTGTTTTTTGGGAAGAGGGTAACACAGTTTGTATTTTACCTACTTCCTATTAGAGTTCTCCCCTATCACATTTCTCACATGTGATCCACATGAATCACAAGTGGAACTGTTCAAGACTGTTTTAGTCAGGGGTGCCTGGGTGGCTCAGTGGGTTAAGTGTCTGCTTTTGGCTCAGGTCATGATCCCAGGGGCCTGGAATCGAGCCCCGCATCAAGCTCTCTGCTCAGCTGGGAACCTGCTTCCCCCTCTCTCTCTCCCTGTCTCTCTGCCTGCTTGTGATCTCTGTCAGAGATCTTACTTGACAGAGATTAAATAAAATCTTTAAAAAAGAAAAAAGACTGTTTTAGTCAGATTTTTAGAAAATACACGGCCTTTTTTTTTTTTTTTTAAGATTTTATTTATTTATTTGTCAGAGAGAGAGGGAGAGAGAGCGAACGAGCACAGGCAGACAGAGGCAAAGGGAGAAGCAGGCTCCCTGCCGAGCAAGGAGCCCGATGTGGGACTCGATCCCAGGAGGCTGGGATCATGACCTGAGCCGAAGGCAGCCGCTTAACCAACTGAGCCACCCAGGCGTCCCTACAAGGCCTTCTTTTAAATATTTTCTTCCATACCCCAAAATACCTTTGAGCCTACATCTCTTGATTGGGAAAAGAGTTGTCTCACTTCTTTTTCATCTTCCCTTTGGACTTCCTTCTACTCCTGAGAGTCCTAGAAAAGATCAGAATTCAACCTGCCTTCTTCCTGTGGAACTATACAATTCATTGTGATTTGACAGCCACTAGCCGTGTATGGCTATTTCAAATTAATTAAAATTACATAGAATTAAAAATTCAATTCCTGAGTTGGACTAGACACATTTCAAGAGCTCAAGCTCAAGGTAGCTAGTGATACCTACTATGTCAGACAGCACAGATTCACAACACTTCCACTGTTGCAAAGTCCTTTTAGACCTGGTACAGTAGGCGGTCTTGTGTCCCCCTTTTTGTTATCCTGTTTTATCAGTTGATAAATATTTGTAATCACTGTTACAAGATAACTTTCTGGGGTGTGGGGGGGTCAGGGATTGGGAGTGGGGAATAGCATAGAATCTCTAGGTCCTGTAAAGATTTCTGAGGGATGGCATAGGGGCCAGAGGTTGATGGCCAGTGGCAGAAGAGACTAGGTTTTAAGGAAGTGCTTTAGGAGCTGATGTTATATTGTATTAATCCAGGGCCACACACAACCAACAGGAGCAGACAGGTTCTGGTTTTATAAGTTCTGCGTAATACTTAAAAACCAAAGCAGAAATGGGGCGCCTGGGTGGCTCAGTGGGTTAAGCCTCTGCCTTCTGCTCAGGTCATGATCTCAGGGTCCTGGGATCGAGCCCCACATCAGGCTCTCTGCTCAGTGGGGAGCCTGCTTCCCCCTCTCTTCCTACTTGTGATCTCTGTCAAATAAATAAAATCTTAAAAAAAAAACAATCTGTCCTATGACCCTGCTGAAACTGATGTTTGCTGAAGTGATTGCCTTATTCATCATTTCTAGGTCTTCATTTCATATACTGTTTTATCTGTCATAGCCCTTGTTCTCCCAAATGGCAGTGACAGAAGCAGCTCTGGTTTAAAAAAAGGTTTGCTGACTCTGCCATCTGCTTGCCAAGAGCTGGAAGAAGTAGGAGTCCTATCAGTTAACTGCTTAGACTATGTTTAATAATGTTCTAGCTAGGTGGAGCTATTCTTCCACTGAACACTTAAACACCTAGGTCAGTCACAGGCTATAGGGCATAAGTAAAGCTGCTAATGGCACATCTGTGATTTGACCACTTTCCCTGAGTAGAGACCATTAGTTCTCAACCACGGATGATTTTGCTTCTCTCTCCCCTCTCCACAAGACATTTGTAAATGTTGGGAGACATTTGTGGTTTTCACAGCTGGTGGAGGGGTGCTACTTATATCTGGTGGGTAGAGTCCAGGGATGCTGCCAGGCATTCTACAGTGCACAGGAAAGCCTCTCTCCCCCCAATATAATTATCTTACTCAAAATGTCAATAGTGCTGAAGTTGAGAAACACTGGTCTAGACTATAGTGTGAGTCAGTTCTTAAAGTCACGACTGTTCATGAGGTCCAGACTCAGTGGGTAATAATTAAGGCTGGCAAGTGTCTATTAAATTGGCAAGGAAAAAAACAAGGAGTCAGTGGAACTGTGGTCTCCATAAAACTGAAGGGCAGGTATAACTGGAGTGTGTTTGACTGCACTAGAAGGCTAAGAGCTAAGGTCATAGTGCAACTGGAGATGAGGATTTCAGATGTGTAGCAAGTCTGTATAAAGATGAGTTCCCAGGTACAGCCACAGGAGTAGCGAGGAGCAAGTTTAAACAGTCTGACTTGTGATACAGCAGTCAACAGCTGAACCTAGTAGGGAAAACATTCAATAAACAGATGAGTATCTGGTGAATATGGATATACCAGTTTTTCTCAACATTTTTGTAACCCATAGCTCTACTTTCCATATACCTAAAAATCTCACTCTCCCCCACCTTCAGTGTTATTTAAAATTTCACAGTTAAGTATCGTGACTAAAAATCAAAGCAACAGTAATTCTGGAAGCCAAAATTTATTCAGATGATGTGATAACCATGTCTCTGTTAAGCCTTAACTTTTCTTTCCTGGGTGGTGTAGAAGATGTAACAAAACAAAAGCTGCTTTAACAATACTCTGGTACTGTTTTCTCTCCAGAGCTAGATATACCCCCTCCCCACAGAAAGCTTTTAAGATGTAAAGAGAAAATGGAATAAATTCTTTTAATCTGTTTAGACATTTTACATCTCAGTTTCTCTAGAGTATTTATCTGGAAATTTCTAGTTAAAACAATCAGTCTTTGAGTTCCACATACTCCTCTTGAAGTGCTGTCAGGACCAAATATCAGTGAAAACATTCTTTCCAAAAGTTACCACAGGTGGGTTTTAAGAAAAACGTCAAGAACAATCACCCAAAATAGTTCTGGACATTTCATGCTTTTTTCTAGTCCTTCAAATGGCCAAGCAAATTAGACATTTTAGTATGAGTTTGCTATGTGTAGCTGGGTTTTTGGTAAGTTTTGCTTCAAGTATTTCAAAACAAGCAGGGATTGTTGGTGCTCGCCTTCTGACATTTCACAGTCAGTGTATTAAATTCTGTTGAAAGTTTTAATTTTTGAAATTTTAAAAGTACAGATTCTCTTTAGGTGGTATTCCAAAATCAGAGGTGTTGTTTTGCATTGGTGTTCCAAAATCATTCTGTCCATAAATTCAGCTGAATACAGTTCTTTGACAACCAAGGAACTTCAGTATGTAACAGAAAATACTCTTCAACAGGATTCTCAACAGATCTTCAAAAATCAAGGCAAACTGGGATCAAATCTACTGTTTTTCACAAAGGTTACACTGACAGCAAGGTGAAGATTTCCAGTAGATTATGGGCCAACTGATGGAAGTTGATGCTTGGTGGTGATTGCTATAGTACATCTTAAACACAGTTTTCTTCAGTTTTTGCCAAAAACCCAAATCTAAAACACTACTGTAATGTATACCCTTATAATATTAAAGTTTTCTTCCAACTCAGTTCATTTTGTACAGCTTCAAAAATACTGTCTTTAGTGGTCAAGTATTAGGCTTGTGAAACCAGGACACTCACAGTTTTTAAAGCCTATTTTAAACATAAGCAAAGCACATTTTTATCAGTAGTTTCTTCTCAACTAAGCAAAGAAGGATGAGCTGAAGTTTTTAAAACTTGAAGTTTGATATACTCAGTCATCAATCCAGAGTTAAGACTGCAGGAAGTAGATGAAAAAAGTCTGGAATTCCTCAATTGCCTCTTAAAGTTGCGGCAGCACTTGGAATGCAAGGCTTCACAAATTTCTCCATTTTTTTCTCCTTTGCAATTAAAATGGCTATTTAATATTATGCTTTCATAGCCTTTGAAGATTGCTGTTAATATTCCAATACTGTCCAATCTTAAAGCTGCAGAGAATTGTGCTTTGCAGAATACTCCACTGTTTTTATGGCATAAATTTAACAGTGTTTGGCATGGTGTCACTGGCCACCATTTTCAGGTAACTCAACTGAAGAAGTTGACCCTATCTTCTGTGTCATAATGTGAATATATACTTGATAAAAGCCTCAGAGAAATTTTTGGCTGCCATCTTTAGTTACCTCAAAGGAGAAAACAGAAAAAGGAGTACTGATGATGGAAGCATCTGGTACCTCTTGGAGAAGGATGAGTGATTTTATTGGCGGCAGCTGGGTGGCAGAGCAATATAGGCATCCAGTTATGCCTGAGCCCCAAAAAGTGAAATCTTTGTTCATTTCCTTTTTATACACCCATCTGCTGCCTAAAACCTGACACCATTTAATGGTGCCCTTGGTCAAATCTAAATGATCTTACTTTCATAATCCTCTGATTCTAGCTTGAAGAGTCAAGATGAACTCTAACTCATGGGATGGACAAAATGGAAGATGTAAATAAGTAAGCTCTTCAGAGCTAAAAAGCCTCTTTTTATACAAAATTAAACTTTAAAAGAACATTGACCTCAAATATAACTGTCTTGGATATGTTACAAAAATAGCAGTATAAATAGCACCATATCCACAGTGAACATATGTAGCTACCCAACCTGTCCAGCCTCATTAATTATAGGTCTTATTCTGAACGCTTCTTGTTCTGTCTTTGTACTCCCACCAGCCAAGGAGGTCTTTCCAACTTTCTTTCTTTCTTTCTTTCTTTATTTGTCAGAGAGAGAGAGGGAGAGAGAGCGAACGAGCACAGGCAGAGTGGCAGGCAGAGGCAGAGGGAGAAGCAGGCTCCCTGCTGAGCAAGGAGCCCGATGTGGAACTTGATCCCAGGACGCTGGGATCGTGACCTGAGCCCAAGGCAGCTGCTTAACCAACTGAGCCACCCAGGCGTCCCCCAACTTTATTTCTTAAGAAATATTTTTTCTTTTTAACATTATAGCACTAATTTTATAAACTATAACTCTCCCCATATCTGCAGTGCTAATAAAATTTGTGGAGGGAGAGAATGCCTTTCTCTCCTATTCCTAAAAATCACTGACTAGTCCTTGAGTCTATGAGTGACAACACCCTACTCAGTTCCTAACACTAAAAAGGTTGCTTACCTCCAAAGTAGATAAAAAAATGTGTTGAATTGGTAGCTGTCAAGAATACACTCTAGGGGCGCCTGGGTGCTCAGTGGGTTAAAGCCTCTGCTTTCGGCTTGGGTCATGATCCCAGGGTCCTGGGATGGAGCCCCGCATTGGGCTTTCTGCTCCGCGGAGAGCCTGCTTCCTCCTCTCTCTCCCTGCCTACCTCTCTTGCCTACTTGTAATCTCTGTCTGTCAAATAAATAAATAAAATCTTAAAAAAAAAAAAAAAGAATACACTCTAACCAGAACTGTGAAGGGTAATGCATAATATTAAATAAACCATATACAAAAATAGTTTATTATGTTAACTATTATGAGAGTTACTCGGTAAAATTCTGAGTTATGCTCCTGTACTGTATATGTTGACCAATGAAAGGCAGTAACAAAACAATGTCATCAATTACTAAAAGTTTATATATACATAAAAATTTTTACCTCTTTGGTATGTGAGGCAACACCACCTACCTAAATTCTGGTATGTGTTTGAAAATAAAAGTTAAATTTTACTTTAAATACTCTACAGTTTGAAAGGGATTATCTCTAATTTGTTTTACTTGGTTTTGGTGTTTATATTTACTGGTATGCTTTATACGTAACTCCTCGAATTTCAAATGAGTATTTTCTGGCTTCCCAGGTTGAAAAGACCATCTCTCCTGTTTAAATTGGCTTTCAGTTAAAATTTTGGTTTCAGAATCCTTACAGAAAATTCTAACAGAGGACTGAAAGGTTACCTCCTTATATAAGTGGCAGTGTGCTAAAACCCGTAAGTATAGGACATAGTTTCTCCTGGCGGCAACTTCTGTTACCCTGGGGAAAGCATGGTGCTACATTTTGTCCCTAAAGTCAAGTTCGTATGATGAAATTAGCAGTGATTGGTAGTTAAGATTTGTGTCTTTGTGTCCATTTACCAGTAACTGTAAGTTGAAGGGTAATGATAATAGCAAATATATGATGTCTTAGGACAGTGTTCTGTTTATGTTTTGACTGCAATCCAGAGTAAGCAATACGTTTTACTCTCAGACTAAGTATATACACGTGTACATATAAAAGTTTCAAAAGACAGTGTTTTCCTTAGTGTGTTGCATGCACTCTGATATTTTCTGTTTAATATTAAAGTAATGCTGGTCATGACCCATTTATTTTAAGACCCACTAATTGGTCAGTCCCCATAATTTGAAAACCGCTACTCTAGGAGAACATGAGGAGGTATTTTATAAACTATAAAGCACACCAAGATGTGAGCAGCTTCTAATATCCAGGACAAAACTTTTACGGGCCTGAGACATCCTCTCCTTCCTTGGGTACTGCTACGAGTCACATTTACCTAGGCTTTTGGTAAGAAAGACAACATTGAGACAACCCTGTAATACTCAGATCAGGAAAGCAATGTATTAATCAAATCAGAACCCAAAGAAAAGACAAGCTAGAGGAAAATAAAAAAAAAGCAGACATCTGTTCAGTGCTTTATGGTTTATAAAATATTTTCACATATATAATCTCTTAATCTTAAGCCTAAGGAAAAATAAAGTAAGAGGTAGAGACCTGCCCAAGATTAGACAGTAAGTGGCAGAGCCAGATCATCTGATCCTAAATCCCTCACTCCTTTCACTGTGATAAAATACCAGGAAAGGAGAGTGATCAGGGCATCAAGCTTCTTCTAATCCATTAAAAAGATGTAAAAACATTTTTATGTCCTCTGCCTCCCTCTGTAGGGAAACTCTTTTCCCTACATCCATCCTTAAGGAAGATGAGGAATCAACCTCAGACCTTGGGAAGGGGTGTGGCCAGTTCTACTTAATTAGACCAGGACTCAAACCTGGCATTTCAGCCTACCAATACCAGTTATGTTTTTTCTGTATGTGTGTTTCTTCTCCAGTCATCTGTTTTGACATTGTGCTCTGAGGTCCCAAATGTCTATTATCTACAAGCTTTCTGTTCCTATGTGTTAAGGGTCCTGGAGTCTTAGTGAAGTACAGACTCAAGACTCAACAGAGGGAAATCAAGAATGAGGAATATGTCACCTATACTGAGATTGAAAGAGAATAACAGTAGTATGTTTCTGGTGACTGCTGTCTTTGCTCAGCTTCCCCAGGGGAAGCCAATCAACCTCAACCAATTTGCCTACCTATGCCCATCTTCACTACTGTGCCCTCATCTCTCACAAAAAAGAGGTTCAACTAGCAAATACCCATCTCTCCCAGTTACCCTTGTTTTCTCTCCACTCCCTTCAAGCCTTCACCCCCTTTCCCTCCTTGTGCCTCTCACCTTATACTCCTGCACCACCTCACCCAACGGCACCACGCTGTGCTGTTTGTGGCTTCTGGATTCTCGGCACACCACACAGATGGCCTCTTTGTCCACCTCGCAGAAGAGCTTCAGGGCTTCCTGGTGTTTGGAGCAGATACCCTGATCATTCCCCCAACTTCCTCGATAAGGAGTGGGGCACATCTGGCGAATTATCTGGACCATGTTGGCTAGCTGCAGGTTGGGACGAAAGCTGCGACGGGTAAAGCTCTTTCGGCACTGGGGGCAGGTGAACTGACGTGGAGGGGCCGGAAGAGGCAGGTTGGTGTCAGGATACAGCTCTTGGTCGTCCTCGTCGTATTCTTCCAGTATCTCCTCTTCTGGGTAGACGTCAATTCTCAGGTCACGTCTCAAGCCTCCCAGGTAATAGTCCCGGTCCTCCTCCTCCTCTTCCTCCTGGTCCCACACATAGTCCATGTTGTCCCTGACGCCGCCGTCACCAACCCAGAGTTCATCATCTTCTTGGTCCTGGAACACCTCCTCATCGGCATTGCCCTGGTACAAAACCTCTCGAATGGAGGTGTCCCATCCACCGATGGCCCCCTCCACGTCGTCATCCTCGTCCTCCTCCCATTCATCTACCTCCACTTCCCTGTCTTCCTCATCGTCCTTGCCCCACAGCTGGGTCACACACCCGCGGCAGAAGTTATGCCCGCAGCCTATAGACACAGGATCCTTGAAGTAATCCAGGCAGATGGCGCACACAGCTTCCTCCTGAAGGGTCTGCACGGGGTTAGGAGTAATGGCATAGCCAGCCATTTTACTGCGCAGCCTGTAGGTGTGGTTGCCTTGGCTCGGAGCTGAGGAGCTGGGGGACTGCTTGCGGGCCTGCCCCCAAGCTACGCTTGTGAGCTCAGGCTGTTCTCAACTCTCTTTTCCTCCTCAGGCCCGAAAGGATGCCTGGCTCCCCTCCCTCAGGCTTTTCCCAGCTCAAGGAACGAAAGCCCTCGGTCCAGGCTGCAGCCTCCACTTGCCTTTGAGGGTCAGAATGCACACCCAGATCCTGACACGTTTCTCCCTTCCCTCCGGGTTTGCCCGACCCAGCGGCGACCTCCTCAGATGTCGACACTCTTCCCCCAGCCCGAGGCGACAGAGAATGACGCTCTAGGCGTCTAGGCGCTCTAACTCCCACTCGGGAAGGGGTAGACTGAGCCGACGGAGGACCACATTCTCTATGATGCCTCAGGGGACGCCACAGCTGGGAGCGCGGCCGGCCATGTAGCCGGCCCGAAGAAGAAAAGACTGGTGAGAATAGGCAGAGGTGGGAAAAGAATCTATTTACGCCCCCGAGCGGCGTTAGCGCCGCTTAAATTAGTAGGATAGAGAAGGCCCGGCGGTCTCTCAGCCAGCCAGTACCCAGGAAGCGACCGGAAGGAGGGGGTGTGCGGCTGCCAAGCTCGCGCTCTCGCGCAACTTCCGGCCCTTCTAGCCAGAGATCTTGGTGGTAGTGAGAACGCCCTCCCCTCAGAGGCCTTGCTCGGGGGCGTGGCCTGCGGGAGGGCGGTGGGTTGGGGCTTGCGGAGGCTGCTGTTACTGTGAGGTCAGGGGGACTCGCTTGCTTCCCTTTTCTCTTCAAAACTAGTTAACCCTTTTACTGCTGCCTGAGGATCCTCGGCCTCCTAGCTGGCTTTCTCCCGCGACTTTTACTCTGTGACCACTCAGTTACCTCAGACTCTGCATGCCCTGCACTGACTCTGTAGACGGTTTCGCCTTCATCGTTAATGCTTCTCTTCACCGCCCACTCGCCTATCTACCTACGCTTGCACGAATCCGTTCATCCATCCACTTGGCTGCCCATTCATTTTTTTTTTTTTAAGATTCTATTTATTTATTTGACACACACACAGAGAGATCACAAGTAGGCAGAGAGGCAGAGGGAGAGGGGGAAGCAGGCTCCCTGCTGAACAGAGAGAGCCCGATGCGGGGCTCGATCCCAGGGACCTGAGATCAAGACCCGAGAAGAGGCTTAACCCACTGAGCCACTCAGGCGCCCCTGCCCATTCATTTTAATTCCGTTCATCATACACACTCATAACCCATCCATTTACCATCCACTTTATGGGAACAAAAACGTGAGCAGGGCATGCTCAGTCCCTTCAAGGAGTTCAGGTATAAGCCGTTACCCAAGGTTTCACAAGGTCTGTTTTTTCTGTTTTTACTTGACCCTCACTAAGAAATGCACTGCACACGTTAATCCAATACAGACTTGCACATGTTTAACAGAAACAATTTCTGTAAATTGTCCTTTCCCTTATGGCATTCAATGCACTGATATGTTCTATTTTGCTTAAGTAAAATGCTGTTCAAGATCATCCAAGGTATGATTGGATCCCTCATTAATTCGTCACTGTTTGGTTTGAAGAACACCACCTGCACTACTGGAATCCCTCCTCTCCCTCTGGGCCTAGACTTGAACAGTAGGTACTAGAGAGCAAGGATGGTAAATGGGCTGTTAACACTGTATATGCAGCTCCTCTATCATCGTGCCAGACATACAGCAAGTACTTCTTACATAGGTGCTGGGTAAATAATGAACCAACCCAACATATTGCAACCAAGTCCTGCTGATTTTTATCTCTTCAAACCTAGGCAGCCTTCTCTATCTCTGTTCCTGCCATCTTAGACCTGACCCCATCAGCGTCCGGCTGGACGGAAAGTTTAACATTTCAGTCCATCCTGCAGCCAGCAGAACCATCTGCCTGAAATGGAAGTCTGATAGACTCATCCCAGGCTGTTGCCTCTGTCTTTGGGCATATTCTCTCACCTAGAAGGCTTTTGTCTCACTGCTTCCCCCAGATATAGCTCCCTAATTATCCTTCAGGTCTCTGCCCAAGCACAATGTGAAGATTCTTCCACGAGGCTGGTCCTAGGCTGTGTTAGCACCCCACCGGTCACTTTCTGTGTGACCTTGGGTTATTTTCTTAACTGTGCTGCCATATCCCCATATGGAAAGTAACGAGGATAGTAGCACACACATTAGGGTCGTTGTGAAGTTGGTATTCCAATTATTATTGACATGTAATTAGATCAGCACCCACTGGCATTCTTTGTATCCCCATTACCTACAATTATATTCCTTTCCTGTAGTAGATGAGCCATAGAAGAAACTCACCCCATCTCCTGTCCTCTTCCTCTTTGAATAGGATCAAGAGATTGGGACCCTGTGGTGAAAAGTAGCCCACCATCTGTCATTCAGTGTTTCTCAGAATTGTATGTTTGGAGAGGGAGGGAGTTGAAACTCAGGCCTGACCTCCCTACAGTGGGGCACCTATTGGGAGTGTTTGTTATGAAACTAACAAATTCCCAGTATGCAGTCTGGGAGACTTCCCAGAGGTCTTGACTGAGCCTGAGGAGCCATGAGGGAAAATCCTGAGCAACAAGAACTGGAACTGTGTTTCAGGGCTGGAATACTTACCCATCTCTGAATGCAGGTCCTTACACATGGAATGGCAGAAGCAGCTGGGGAGCAGATCAAGGGAAGAGGGGGGCTGATCAGAAGCAAATTCTTGCCTGCCCTGGAGGGGGGTGGGGTGCACTGAACCCAAGCAGGAAGGGGGCTGAAGGAAAAGAAAAAGGGGTAACATGTACAGGGAAAAGATGGTGAGAGAAGGCTAGAGGGAGCATCTTGGAGGAACTGGTAAAAATTAAAAGACATATAGCAGATACCCATTCTCAAGAATACCTAGGTGTATAAGAATCTTTAATACAGGGGGAGGGGGACAGGGAGAGGGTGGTCGGGTTATGGACATTGGGGAAGGTATGTGCACGAGTGCTGTGAAGTGTAAACCTGGTGATTCACAGACATGTACCCCTGGGGCTAATAATACATCATGTTAATAAAAATTTTTTAAAAAATTGTGTATGCAGTTATCACCCCCCCCCATCTTTAATACCTATTTCTTTTTATCTTCTCTAAATTACCCTTCCTGAAGTTCAAGTGCCAGCTGGAAGGGGCTTCCTTCATATTCCCTCAGATTGTTGTAAAGCTTATCTGATCTTTACCAGAAGAGAGGGGAGGCTTGGTTTTAAGCCCCTTTGCAACCTTGGCATCCCTGCAACAAGGCATGCTCCTATCTGCAGGAGGACTGCTTGCTCTCTCCTGAACCCAACCTGGAGCTGTGGGTTATCAGAGCGGGTAACCTGGCACACCCATGGTATCAGGCCATTTTCCCAAGGCATTGGCAAAATGGCAGCAGTGGTGGTATGCTGGGGCTGGAGCTTAGCAATGGTGGTAGCTGCCAGTGTATTTTTCACAGGACGTTCAGAAAATGTATCCATGAAAACTCACATCAGCTTCTTTGGTTTTCTAAGATTTTATTTTTAAGCAATCTCTATACTCAAGGTGGGGCTTGAATTCATAACCCCAAGATCAAGAATTGCATGCTCTTCCCACCATGCCAGCCAGGCTCCACTCACATCAGCTTTATTAGGCTGGAGAAGCTGCACATAACTTTCTTCACTTTTTTAAAATGTTCAGTTAGCCACTGTATCATTAGTTTTTGATGTAGTGTTCAATGATTCAGCAGTTGCATGTAACACCCAGTGTTCATCACAAAATGTGCCCTCCTTAGTGCCCATCACCCAGTGACCTTATCCCCCCCATCCCACATCCCCCTCCCCTCTGAAACCTTCAGTTTGTTTCCCAGAGTCCAGTCTCTCATGGTTCATCTCCCTCCCCAATTTCTCCCCCTTCAGTTTTCCATCCCTTCCCCTATGGTTCTTTGCGCTATTCCTTATAGTCCACATATGAATGAAACCATATAACTGTTTCTCTGATTGACTTATTTGACTTAGCATAATCCCCTCTAGTTCCAACCATGTTGATTTAACTGGTAGGTATTCATTCTTTCTGATGGCTGAGTAATATTCCATTGTATATATGAATCACATCTTTTTTTTTATTCATCTGCAGAAGGACCCTCTCAGCTCCTTCCGCAGTTTGGCTATTGTGGACATTGCTGCTATGAACACTGGAGTGCATATGCCCCTTCTTCTCACTACACCTGTATCTTTGGGGTAAATACCTAGTAGTACAATTGCTGGGTCATAGGGTAGCTCTCTTTTTTAATGTCTTGAGGAACCACCATCCTGTTTTCCAGAGTGGCTGTACCAGCTTGTATTCCCACCAACAGTGTAAGAGAGCACCGAATCCTAACCACTAGACCACCAGGGAAGTTCCAACAGTGTAAAAGGGCTCCCCTTTCTCCACATCCTTGCCAACACTTGTTTCCTGTCTTGTTAATTTTTGCCATTTTAACTGGTGTAAGGCGATATCTCATTGTGGTTTTGATTTGTATCCTGCCACATTGTTGAAAGAACAGCCTTTGCAGTATCCCATAGGTTCTGGACTGATGTGTTTTCATTCTCATTAGTTTCCATGACTTGTTTAAGTTCTTCCTTAATTTCCTGGTTGACCCAGTCATTCTTTAGTAGGATGTTCTTTTCCACATGTTTCAATTTCTTCCAAATTCTTTCTTGCAATTGAGTTCCAGTTTCAAGGCACTGTGGTCATGATAACATGCAGGGAATATCAATCTTTTGGTATTGGTTAACACCTCTGATTTGTGGCCAAGTATGTTATCTATTCTGGAGGAAGTTCCATGTGCATTCAAGAATGAGTATTTGGGGCGCCTGGGTGGCTCAGTGGGTTAAAGCCTCTGCCTTCAGCTCAGGTCATGATCCCAGGGTCCTGGGATCGAGCCCCGCATCGGGCTCACTGCTCAGCAGGGAGCCTGCTTCCCTTCCTCTCTCTCTGCCTGCCTCTTTGCCTTGTGATCTCTGTCTTAAAATAATCTTAAAAAAAAAAAAATAGAAGAATTAGTATTATGTAATTTTAGGGTGGAATGTTCTGTATGTATCTACAAAGTCCATCTGGTTCACTGTGCCATTCAAAGCTCTTGTTTCTTTATTAATCTGCTTAAATGAACTGTCCATTGCTGAGAGGTCTCCTACTATTAATGTATTATTATCGATATGATTCTTTATTTTGGTCAACAGTTGGCTTATGTAGTTGGCGGCTCTCATACTGGGGGCAGAGATACTTGCAATTGTTGGATTTTTCTGTGGGATAAACCCTTTAAGTATGATAATAGTGTTCCTTTACATCTCTTACTACAGTCTTTGGTTTAAAAATCCAATTTGTCTGATATGAGAGTTGCTACCCCAGCTTTCTTTTGAGGTCCATTTGCATGATAAATGGTTCCCCATCCCCTTACTTTCAATCTGGAAGTGTCTTTAGGTTCAGAATGAGTCTCTTGTAGGCAGCATATGGATGAGTCCTATCTTTTTATCCAATCTGAAACCCTGTGCCATTTCATTTTTCTGGATGTTTATGTTGAGAGGAACTACTGAAAGATATGAATTTAGTGCCATCATATGGCACTGAAGTCCCTGTTTCTGTAGATTATCTGTTACTTTCTGGTCTATATTACTCTTGGGGTCTTTTTTCTTTTAAAGAACACCCCCCTGCCCCGGCTGCCTTGGTGGTCACATATCCTTTCACTTTCTGCCTGTCCTCGAAGCTCTTTGTCCATTCTGAATGACAGCCTTGCTCGATGAAGTATTCTTGGTTACACGTTCATCTCATTTAGTACCCTGATTATGTCTTGCCAGGTCTCTGTGGACAGGTCTAATGTTATTCTGATGTTCCTCCCTCCATAGGTAAGACATCTCTTCCCCCTAGCTGCCTTGGCTCTAAGATTATCAAGTTTTACTATTATATACCGGGGCATTGTTCTATTTTTATTGATCGTGGGAGGGGTCCTCTCTGCCTCTCGGACACGGATCCTTCTTTTCTTCCCCAGATTAGGTAAGGTCTCAGCTACGGTTTGCTCAAGTATACATTCTCATCCTCTCTCTCTCTCCACACCCCCAGGGATCCCAGTAATTCTGGAATGTTTCATGGTGTCACTGGTCTCTCTACTTCTGATCTCATGACCTTGTAGTTGTTTATCTCTATCATTCTTGACTTCCTTCCTTTCTAACAGCTTATCTTCTAGATCAGTAATTCATTCTTCTTTCTTATTTATCCTGGCATTCAGATCATCCAGTTGAGATGGCATCTCCTTCACAGCATTTTTAATGTCAGCGACAAGAGCTCTACATTCTGCCCTTATAGATTCTAAACCATTGCTAACAGTTTTCTCAAGACTAAATAACGACTTTATAAGTGTTACTCTGAAGTCTTTTTCTGACATCTTCCATAGATCTGTATCTATTAAGTTTGTGGCAAAGGCCACTGCCTCTGGTTCTTTCCTTTGTTGGGAGTTCCTCCTCCTAGTCATTCTCTTGAGGGAATGTACAGAGTCCAAAATATCAACTACGACTCAGGCAAGATGAATCCAAGAAAAATCTGGAGTGTCAGAAGCCGCCACTGAAAAAACAAAGCCAAAATGAAACCCAAGAATAAAATTTATAAAATTAAAAATTATTTTTAAAAATTAAAAAATTTTTAAAAGGGGATGGTAAAGGAAACCAATGAGAATGAAAACACACTGGTCCAAAACCTATAGGATACTGCAAAGGCAGTCCTAAGGGGTAAATACAGAGCCGTCCAAGCCTCAGTCAAAAAAATAGAAAAATCACGAATTCACTAACTTTACACCTTAAAGAACTGGGAAAACAACAACAAGAACAACAAATGAAGCCTAAGCCATGTACAAGAAGAAAAATAAGAGCAGAGCAGAGATCAATGAATTAGAAACCAGAAATACAGTAGAGCAAATCCGTGAGATTAGAAACTGGTTCTTTGAAAGAAAAGACTGATAAACCACTCGCCAGACTTATCCAAAAGAAAAGAGAAAGGACCCAAATTAATAAAATTATGAATAAAAGGGGTGAGATCATTACTAACACCAAGAAAATAATACACAATTATCAGAAATTATTACCAAACAACTATATGCCAATAAATTAAGCAACCTGGAAGAGATGGATGCCTTCCTAGAAATCTATAAACTACCAAGACTGAAACAGGAAGAAACTGCCAACCTGAATAGACCAATAACCAGTAACAAAATTGAAGCAGTCAAACCTCCCAAAAAACAAGAGTACAGGACCTAATGGATTCCTGGGGAATTCTACCAATCATTCAAAGAAGAAATAATACCTGTCCTCCTGAAGATGTTTTTAAAAAAAAATAGAAACAGAAGGAAAACTTCCAGACTCATTCTATGAGGCCAGCATTACCCAGATCCCCAAACCAGGCAAAGACCCCATTAAAAAGAATTTCAAACCAATATCCCTGATGAACATGGATGCCAAAATTTTCAACAAGATCTTAGTTAATAGGATCCAACAGGACATTAAAAGGATTTTCATCAGGACCAGATGGGATTTTACCCCTGGATACAAGGGTGGTTCAACATTCTCAAATCAATCAGTGTGATAGAACACATTAATTAATAAGAGGGGAGAAGGGGCACCTGGGTGACTCGGTAGGTTAAAGTCTCTGCCTTCGGCTCAGGTCATGATCCCAGGATCCTGGGATCGAGCCCCGCATCGGGCTCTCTGCTCAGCGGGGAACCTGCTTCCTCCTCTCTCTCTGCCTGCCTCACTGCCTACTTGTGATCTCTGTCTGTCAAATAAGTAAATAAAATCTTAAAAAAAAAAAAAGAGGGGAGAGAAGAACCACATGGTCCTCTCAATTGATGCAGAAAAAGCATTCAACAAAATACAGCATCCTTTCCTGATTAAAACTCTTCAGAATATAGGGATAGAGGGAACAGTCCTCAATTTCATAAAAACTATCTATGAAAAGCCCACAACGAATGTCATCCTCAATGGGGAAAAGTTGAGAGCCTTTCCTTAAGATCAGGAACATGACAAGGATGCCCACTCTCGCCATTACTGGTCAACATAGTAGTAGAAGTCCGAGCAACATCAGACAACAAAAAGAAATAAAAGGTATTCAAATTGGCAAAGAAGAAGTTAAACTCACTCTCTTCGCAGATGACATGATGTGGAAAACCCAAAAGACTCCACCCCCAAACTACTGGAACTCATATAACAATTCAGTAATGTGGCAGGATACAAAACCAATGCACAGAAATCAGTTGCTTTCCTATATACTAACAATGTAACTGTAGAAAGAGAAATTAGGGAATCAATTCCATTTACAATAGCACCAAAACCAGAAGATATCTCGGAATAAAACCACACAAACAGGGGAAGGATCTATATTCTAGAAACTACAGAACACTTATGAAAGAAATTTAAGACCCAAAAAGATGGATCCATGCTCATGGATCAGAAAAATAAACATTATTAAAATGTCTATATTGCCCAGAGCAATCTACAGTTTCATGCCATCCCAATCCAAATTCCATGGGCATTTCTCAAAGTGCTAGAACAAACAATCCTAAAATTTGTATGGAACCAGGAAAGACCCCGAGTTGCCAAAGGAAATGTTGGAAAAGAAAAACAAAGCTGGGGGCATCATGTTGCCCGACTTCAAGCTATATTACAAAGCTGTGATCACCAAGACAGCATGGTATTGGCACAAAAACAGATACACAGAACTGAGAGCCTACATATGGATCCTCAACTCTATGGTCAAATAATCTTTGGCAAAGCAAGAAAAAAATATCCAATGGAAAAAAGACAGTCTCTTCAATAAATAGTGCTGGGAAAATTGGACAGTTATATACAGAAGAATGAAACTCGACCGTTCACTTATACCATGCACAAAGATAAACTCAAAATGGATAAAAGACCTCAGTGTGATAGTATAGGATAGGAATCCACCAAAGTCCTAGAGGAGAACAGAGGCAGTACATGGGCCACAGCAACTTCTTTTAAGACCAGTCTCCACTTCTTTTAAGACCAGTCTCCACAGTCACCAGTGAAGGGAAACAAAAGTAAAAATGAACTTTTGGGACTTAATCAAGATAAAAATCTTCTGCACAGCAAAGGAAACAGTCAACAAAACAAAGAGCCCATGGAATGAGAGAAGATATATGCAAATGACACTACAGATAAAGGGCTGATATTCAAGATCCATAGAGAACTTCTCAAACTCAACATCCAAAAAATAATCAAGTCAAAAACTGCGCAGAAGACATGAACAGACACTTCTCCTAAGAAGACATAAAAATGGCTAGCAGACACGAAAAAATGTTCTACATCATTAGTCATCAGGAAAATTAAAATCAAAACCACACTGAGATACCACCTTACACCAGTTAGAATGGCAAATATTTTTTTTTAAAGATTTTGTTTATTTATTTGACAGACAGAGATCACAAGCAGGGAGAAAGGAGGAAGCAGGCTCTCGGCTGAGCAGAGAGCCTGAAGCGGGGCTCGATCCCAAGTCCCTGAGATCATGACCCGAGCGGAAGACAAGAGACTTTAACCCACTGAGCCACCCAGGCGCCCCTAGAATGGCAAATATTGACAAGGCAAGACACAAGTGTTGGAGAGGATGTGGAGAAAGGGGAACCCTCTTACACTGTTGGTGGGAATGCAAGCTGGTGCAGCCACTTTGGAAAGCGGTGTGGAGATTCCTTAAGAAATTGAAAATAGGGGCGCCTGGGTGGCTCAGTGGGTTAAAGCCTCTGCCTTCAGCTCAGCCCATGATTCCAGGGTCCTGGGATTGAGCCCCGAGTTGGGCTCTGGGGCTCTCTGCTCAGCAGGGAGCCTGCTTCCTCCTCTCTCTCTGCCTGCCTCTCTGCCCACTTGTGATCTCTGTCACATAAATAAATAAAATATTTAAAAACATTAAAAAATAGGGGCGCCTGGGTGGCTCAGTGGGTTAAAGCCGCTGCCTTCGGCTCAGGTCATGATCCCGGACCCCGGGATCGAGCCCCGCATCGGGCTCTCTGCTCTGCGGACAGCCTGCTTCCTCCTCTCTCTCTCTCTGTCTCTCTGCCTACTTGTGATCTCTGTCTATCAAATAAATAAATAAAAATCTTAAAAAAAAAAATTAAAAAATAGAGCTACCCCATGACATAGCAGTTGCACTACTGGGTATTACCCCAAAGATACAGATGTAGTGAAAAGGGCCATATGCACCCCAATGTTCATAGCAGCAATGTCCACAATAGGCAAACTGTAGAAGGAGCTGAGAAGCCCTTCAACAGACGAATGAATAAAGAAGATGTGGTCCATATAGACAATGAAATATTACTCAGCCATCATAAAGGATGAATACCCAACCTTTGCACTGACATGGATGGAACTTGAGGCGATTATGCTAAGTGAAGTCAAGCACAGAAAGTCAACTATCATGTATTTCACTTATTTTTGGATTATAAGGAACAGCATGGAGGACATTAGGAGAAGGAAGGGGAAAATGAAGGGGGAGAATCAGAAGAGTAGATGAACCATGAGAGACTTTGGACTCCCGAGAGACAAAATGAGGGTTTTAGAGGGGATGGGGGTGAGGGGATGGGAGAGCCCAGTGATAGGTATTAAGGAGGGCACGGATTGCAAGAAGCACTGGGTGTTATATACAAACAATAAACCATGAAAGACGACAGCAAAAAGTAATGATGCCCTGTATGGTGACTAACATAATAAAAAGTTTTTAAAAAATTAAAAATTTTAAAATTAAAAAAAGGGGGGGTGAGGGGAAAGGGACTATAATCTCTCAGTGTGGGCAAAGTGTAGGGTGTTTCGGTTCTTCATGGGGGTATTATGTTGTGTTTGTTAGAGGATACTACTTCCCAGAAATACAGGGAAAGTAAAACTGGTGTATATGCAAAGGTAATACTGAATGGGTAAAGAAGGACTACGCTAAAGCACATATTTGTTTAAAAAAAAAAAAGTGTGCAAAAGTGAAAGTTAAAACGCTACTATGAAATATAAGTTGATATACTGAACAGCTAGTTGAAATGAGAAAAAGATAAGAACAACAGAGAAGAAGCATAAGAGAAAGAATAAAAAGAGAATTGTATCTGAAAAAGACACAAGACTTGAGGCAACTCCTGGAGCTCAATACACTATTTCCCCCCGGTGTGGGGGGTGTTACAGTTTTATGGGGACCCTAGGGTCGCCCCCTTTGTTCTTCCAGCCCCTCTTCGGGGGGAGGGGCCTGCCTCGCCGCTTCTCAGGCCATCCTGCTGAGGGGGGCGGTGTTCCTTGGAAATCCGCGTTTGGAGTTTTGGCGCTTTTGTTCTCCGGCCGTCTTCCCGCCTCTCCGGAGGGTCCAAGCAAACATGGCAGCCCCCAAACCTCCGTCCGGAGCGGAAAGACCACAGTCCGCTCCTCTCTGAGCCCTCCAGAACAGTCTCCGTTTCCGCAAGCGCCGCTGAACACCGCTGGCTCCCCGCGCGCGCGCGCCCCCGGCGACCTCCACCGAAGTCGGCCCAGGGGACCCGGCTCCGCCTCTGCCCTCGTGCCTCAGAACGGGCAGGGGGCCCGGGTCTGCGCGCGCCCGCGCTCCCTCCCCGCCGCAGCTCGGGGACCGCACACGGCCCTGCAGTGCTTCCCGGCCGCGGCTACGGTGCTGGGAGCTTTTGCCCCGTTCCCGCAGGCCGCTACCGCGTCCTGCGGTATCTTCCATCTCCCTTTCCCGGGGCCTGCTTACCGCGGCTCCCCCCGGTCGGCTTACCCTCCGACTCTGCCCGCCGCCCCTCCTACCGCACCCGCGTGGTTTCTCCTGCGTGTAGAGATCCAGACACGTATCCGCACATCTCACGCTGACTTCGGGGGTGTTTCGGATGGCCTGGAGAGCTCCAGCTCAACTCGGGGTTCCGCAGCGGCCACGAGACTCCCTACTCCGCCGCCATCTTGCCTCTGTCCTCCCGGTCGCGGATAACTCCGCTCCAGTTCTCGGTGAGGAGGCGAGCCCTCCTCCACCCGGGGACCATCTGTGGGAGGCGCTAGAGAGGGGCTCGGGCATTGGCCGGTTTACACGGGGCTTGACAACCTGGCCCCCCCGTTTCTTTTTTGTGAGTCCCAATTTTAAATGTTAAAGGAGTTGTATGTCTGTATAAATCAATCAATCAATCAATGTATGTAAATAAATAAAAAATAAGACTATGTATGTGGTTGGAGACTGTATGTGGCCAGAAAAATCTAAAATATTTACTCTATAATACTTTGGAGAGAAAGCTGATGCCTGGGCTAGGATGCATGGAAGAGGGGACCTCCAGAGTGCCTTTTGATGTCGGAATTCTGGCGTGTGTCTTTCCTCTAGGTTCAAGAGTCAGGCCCTTGCCCTACTTCTAGCACTACGGAGTCAGATTCCAGAAGTCCTCGCCGGACAGAGGGAGTGTAGCCAGCGGGTCTGCCTTGAGGCTGGTTGTGGGTTTGTGGGTGGTTTCACCGTTATCGATTCCAGAATGCTCTCTGGGCTCCACTTGAAATGTGACGATCATACATTATGATTTATGCATTGAAATGCATAAATCATAAAGACATAGCTCCAAAATAAATTTCAAATTGTACACCCAGGACAAGAAATGGAGCACCCACAGAAATCGCATATCCACTTCCCACGCAGGCAAGCACTGTCCTCACTCCGTTAGCCATGGATTAGTTTTGTGTTTTTGTGAACTTCACAGAAAAGGAACAATATGGCGTGAGCTTTTATACTCGGCTTCTTTCATTTTACTCAACGTCCAGGAGATTCATCCATGCCATTGTTTATACTAATAAATTCTTCATTCCAGTTTGGTATAAACATTCCAGTGTGTGAGTAGGGCAGATGTGTTTATCTGTTCTTCTCTTGATGGGCATTTGGGTTGTTTCCAGTGTGGCTCTATTAATGAATAGTGCTTTGAACACCTGAATCTGTCACTGGGTGAACAAAAGTATGCATTTTCTTCTCCTGGGCATAAGATTTTGGAGTGCAGTTGCTGAGCCAGAGGGATACATATCTTTACTTTTTGGTACATCTTACTTAACTATTCTTTAAACCTTGGAATTAAGAGCCCCCCTGTACTTTGGTCATTTCACTGGGGTGGGTTGGGTTGGACCAGAGTGGGACACTGAAGCTGATTGAGAGGCTGTAACCAGGCCCCTGGAGGGCTACCCCAGGCCTCTCCTTGCTGGGCATCTCCCCAGAGTAGGCCAGGCCAGCTGGCATGAGATACCAGTCCTCAGGTAGCACACGAACTTAGGGATTTCAAGAACAGCCTGTTCTCATCATCAGAGATGTTAGGGGAGACCTTAAGCTCAGCCTGTCCCCAAGCTCATTTCTCTCAAGGGGACTTCTCTTCTCCTTCCCTTGCCCAGCTAGCCTTTAGAACTGAAGGTGATAAGTGCCGGGCCCCTCATCTCCTGGTGGGGACAGAGGCTGGATGCAGGACAGGTGACCCACGACAGTTCCCCATGTCTTCTCCCCTGGTGCTCAGGCAGAGAGGAGCAGGGGGGCTGTGTGCTTCAGAATCCACCAGAGAGCTCCTGAGAAGAACCTGCCGCTCCCACCAGCCAGCCCCATCTGATTCGTGGTCAGGCAAGGGCCTAACCTGGATGAAAGACCCACCCTGGAACTGGCAGGATTCTTCTCCCTCCCAACCTTCCCAGACACGCCCCAGCTCTCTCCCACTGGCTGCTGTGTTACTTCCCAGGCAAATGCCTGGAAGGAGGTGGTTGCAAAGACCTACCTTCGCTCTGAGTTGGTGCCCTGAGTGGGAAGTGGATTACCATACAGCCTTCCTTTTCCTTAACTCAAGCACAGCTTCTCTCCATGCCCGCTGTAATGCTTTGGCTCTCTGTGTCTCTCCCTGTCCCAGACTTGCTCTAGCAGGTGGTTCCATCAGCACAGCTAGCAAGCAGGCCTGGAGAAGCCTGGGCTGAGGGTCAGCCCCTTGATGTGGGGAGCTGGCAGGTTGACTCCCTTCTCTCCTGCTGTTTGCCTTGAGGTGCAGCTGTGTGACTCCATACTGGAACTTACTATTTAGTTATGTGGCAGCGGTATAGGAATGAGGCTAAAAAGACACCAATGAAACAGCCTGTGTCTTCAGTCCTCTCCTGTGTCCATTGGTCTGTGAGCTTCTTCAGGAAGTTAGAGAAGGGGGGAAAAAAACAAAAACAGAAAACTAGTTAGGGCCTGGGCCTTCCTGCTGGGCTCTGTTGCCAGCCAGACCCTGACTGCCTGGACATGCCCTGGGGATAGCCCAGAGACATGTGCTGTGGGCATTGTGGAATCTCAAAGCAGGGGTGGCTAGGAGGGCTTCCAGGAGGTGGCTTGAGCATGTCTCAGAGAGCTTCTGGAGGTTGTGGGGAGCACATGCGTGGCATTCTAGGATTGGAGTAGTGCAGTTACTTGGGGGGACTGAGGCTGCATTGGAGATGGCTTGTAAGGAAGCCTTGTATTTGGGGATACCTGGGTGGCACAGTTCTGACTCTTGGTTTTGGCAGAGGTTGTGATCTTGGGGTTGTGGGATCAAGCCATGTGTTGTGTTCCATGCTCAGTGTGGTCTGCTTTGAATACTTTCTCTTTCTCCCCCTGGCCCTCCTGCTCATTCTCTCTCTAAAATAATCTTTGGGGGGAAAAAAAGCCTTGTATTTGGGGGCCATAGAATCTAATATCCTTCACTGAATATTAAGTACTTATTAATCAATGCTTTCCTTCATTTGATACATCATCACAGCTAAGTTCCTGCCAGGCCACACTGAACTCTACCCTAGATCTGGTGACCTAAAAAAGGTTGTGGTCTGGGACCAGACTCCGGAGGGTTAGCAGGTAAGGTTTGTGTAGTGGAGGGGTACGTTGGGGCAGCCTGAGGACTAGAAGGCTAGTAGCATTCCTCCCACAGGGGAGATGTCCTGGCCTCTGTGAGCAAGGGCCATGAGCCAAGACCAGCGCAGTGTGGGCTGAGAGGGAAACAGTTCCCAGGAGCAGCTAGTGGAGGTAATGTTCTGCTGGGTGGAAAGGCTGCTTTTCCTGCAGGTCTGCTTTTTTTTTTTTTTTTCTTCGCAAAGCTGCTGTCCTGCCCCTGCCAGGTTTATATGCCCCTTTAGTGCTTCCAAGGGTACTCAGAGCCCCCCTCCCTTGCTCTTCTGCCCCTGTCCACTGCTAAGACTGTGGTCACTATTGAGGGGCCCCTAGGGAGACACTCAAGGCTAAGATGAAGTCCCTCTGTGCCTGCCTTTTGCCCTCTCACAAGCTTCTCTCCTTGCAGGAGTGTTGAGGAAAGAACCAGGGAGGCAGGCAGGCATCTGGGCTGGTCCAGCTGGGTCTAGGGTCCCTGTCTTTGGTTGAGATCACTGACCAGCCACTGCTAAGCAGAGAAGCAAAAATGGGGGTGGGAGCAAGGCCTGGGTTAGGGCAGACTGCCATACTTCCTGGATCATCCCTCTGTGAAATTAGGCTCAGGACGCCCAGGTTCACCTCCTACCTGGCCATAGGGTGCTGGCTGAATCATGTTCCTTTGCCTCAATTTTTGCAGGCGCACCAGACTTAAACCAGTGTGTATGCTTGGGGTATGGGTGGAAGGTAGGGGAGAGAGGGGCAGAGAGATGGGCGCTGGAGAGAGCAGACATCCCAGACAGGAGGCACTCTAACGTGAGAGGCCGAGGGAGGGGGCGTGATAGTGGGCAGCAGGTGGGAGTGAGAGTGTCAAATTGTCAGGGGCTTGTAGAGATGTGTAAGGGTCCTTTTAGGCCTAGAATGTATTTTATGGTTCCATGGGCAAAACACTGAACTAGGCCGTAATGGAATTACGAAACAAAGTAAAGCCAAAGCGCAGCTCAGTTTCCAAGATCTCTTAATCCAGTTTCAGAGCAGATACTGCCTGAAGGTTAGGATGGCGGTGCCCCAGGCAGCAGGAAGACCAGATTCTATCCGGGGCGTGAACTGTTCTAGCAGAGGAAGGGTTAGTTGGACTCAGGAAAGGGCGGGAATAGCCTCTCTACCATCTGCTTCTCTACTAATACCCTGGGCCCTTATCCTGCTTCAGGAAAGACCATGTGTGCCCTTTCACGGGTGGGGGCCCACTTTGTGCAGACCCACTTTGTGCCCCCATTTTTTTTTACCATACTGTCAGACACCTGTAAAAATAAAACCTTTATTGCCACAAAACCTTATTAATACAGGTCCATAAGCCCTTATCTGAAACCCCTTGGGCCAGACATATCTAAGAATTCAGAATTCCTTAGGTTTTAGAAAGTGCCAAGGCACAGATGCTGAGCCTCACGTAACGTCTCCAGAGGTTGTCTGGCACGACACGCAGTAATCAGACATCAGTACATCCATGGAAAACTGTGGAAAGGCCACACTGGCCCACAGATAGCCTCATTTCACTGCACGTTGGGTCTGGATGCCAAGGAAGAAACTTCTCTGGGTTTTGGATTTCAGAACTGCAAATAAGGGATTGCAGAGCTGGACTTAAAAACGCCCATTTCCAGAATGGCACTGTGGCGGTGCCATGGTGAGGTGCCCAGACTGTTGCCAGACTTCCTAGGCCTCCCTCCTGGCTCCGGCAAGAACCAGCCATAGGACCCTGAGCTTCCCTTTCCTCTCCCATAGCATAGATTTATTAATTCTCCCTCACAGGCGTGCCATGAGGATTGAACAGCTTAGCACCTGTGAAGTGCTCAGAACCCTGCTTTGTACGCATGGATGGCATCACGGAGACAGGCAGACAGACATGTAAAACAACAATTTCAATACATTCGGATGGTTTGGAGCTCCCTGCTGAGGCCTTTCAGGCCACCAGGGCAGACGGATCTTTTCTAAGTATCACAGATCTTCAATATCCTTGGGCCTGGGGCCTCCCAGGGCTGCAGACATGAAGGTTTCAGAAGTCCCAGAAGAGGCTCTGTCATACTTTGGGGTCCTCCAGAGAGGTGGAGGCGGCCCAACCTTGTGTCCTTTATGAGTGCAGTGGTCCCGCTGCCTTGGCTCTCAAGTTCCCTCCCCCTGCACATCAGGTGGCTGAGACCAGAACTGCTTCCTGAATAACAAGAATGTGTGCTCCCCAGGAGATTCTTGTTCACAAAGGAGACATGGGGTTTCTGCTTCACTGAACACTGGAGGTGGAGTTGGACCTTCCCCAGATGCACCCTTAACAAGAATCTGAACAACCATTTCCATGGGACAAGGTGGAGCTCCTCTGTCCCTTATTGTAAAACTTCAAACCATTCAAAAGGACAGGATGGAAAATACTGACCATATTGTTTCCTATCCTCTAGCTGCCCTCAGCTAACAGGCCCCTGGGCAGCTGTCTGTCCCTCTGCACTTGTCCTCAGCTACACAAAGACACCATCCACCCACACACACACCCTCACACCACACCCCTCCTTATACACCCTCACCCCCTACACACCTGCACGTACATCACGGGCCCCCTCCCCCTCACACAACCACACATCCTCACAGACCCCAACACTTTAATCATCTTTACAAAAGAAAATACACATTCACGAAAGAACACACTTCACAGAGAGGCGGGCATCTGGCCATTGCTTCCAGATGCCCACAGGTGGGGTCAGGATGCTGCTCCCTTAACTCCTGGACCAGTGTTCTGCTTCTTCCCTAATGGCCCAGAGCTCCTGGACCAGTGTTCTGCTTCTTCCCTAATGGCCCAGAGCCTCAGTTTTCATGCTGGGGAAGTGGCGGTGAGAATCACATTGCCCAACTCAGAGCCTGAGAGACTCAAGCGGGACTTACACTTAACAGGAAAGCATTCTGGGGCACCTGGGTGGCTCAGCTGGTTGAGCCTCTGCCTTGGGCTCTGGTCGTGATCCTGGTTGAGCCTCTGCCTTGGGCTCTGGTCGTGATCTTGGGGTCCTGGGATTGAGCCCCGCATCAGGCTCTCTGCTTGGCGGGGAGCCTGCTTCCCACCCCCCCACCCCCGCCTACTTGTGATCTCTCTCTCTCTCTGTCAAATAAATAAATAAATAAAATCTTTAAAAACAAAACAAAACAGGAAAGCATTCTGCTTGCCCACTGTCCAGTGAGAGCCAATCCAAGGAATTACTCCTGCCCTCCTCCGACAGGAGACAGACTTGGAAAAGGACTTCAGGAAGATGAAGAAAGTGATCTTAGTGGCACGGACTGCTTGGAGTGAGGCTGACGGTGCCATGGAGGGCTCCGTTTTGGGGTGGGGTGGGCCCTTCACAGTGGGGTCACTGCGGCCAGCCAGCTGGCGCCCTGGAGGCCCCTACACACCCCACAAAACACCTCCTTGACCTGACTGTGAGCGTGTGTCAGCAGAGCAGCTGAGCAGCCTCCACTCTCACTGGGCTCACTGGAGGGTCCTCTCCACCTGCAGGGAGGAAGTGGGGAGGTGACTTGGCTTGCTCCCCAGCCCTCCCCCAAAGCCACCAGTGGCTCCCTGTCCCCTCCTCTTGGCTCCTGGACAGCGGGAGGGAGCGAGGGATGAGGCCATGCTGGAGACAGAAAGCTCTCACCCACCACCCTGCCTCCATCTTTGGTTCTCAGGCATTGTAGCCATGCTTGGGAGCACCTGGCACTTCCTCTCTCCCCCTCCACATCCCACAATCACCTGGGGCTTGTTTGCAAGATTCCTGATTCCTGGCTGTGGAGAGAAAAAGAACACAAAACCAGTGATCAGGTGGGTGGTAGGCAGAGGCAGTCCTCGTTCCCTGCCTTCCATTCCTTCTCTCCCTCTAGGGCCCTCCCAAGGTTAGGCATAGTGGTTTTCCCTGGCTGTGGGATCCGCAGGGTCCTCAAGGATGATGGATGGCTATGGGGTGGGAGTACTTGGGCTTTTCCACAGACGGGGACAATGGCTCAATTGTAGTTGCTGCTCCCGAAGAGGGAATCGTTCGGCTGGAAGGATGGGCACAGAGCCTTTCTCCCTACAGGGCTTGGCCAGCTGTGAGGGTACCTTTTTTTCTTCCACCCTTTTTCTTCCTACCTACCTTGAGAGTACTGCTTGATGAAGATCAGCACTCCAGCCGTCAGCAAGAAAAAGGCCAACATGGGGATAACCACAGCACTGGTTATCCACTGATGAGGGGGTGCTTCTGAGGAAGGCAGAGAAGAGGGGTCAACAGCCTCAGGCCATGGGGCTATCTCTAGCGACCCTGGCACCCTCCCCTGCTCCTCCACGTCCCCTCCGCCAGGTCCAGCTCCTCACCCCAGGCCACAGTGAATGTGTGGTTCAGGCCAGAGTGCTGCACATGGCAAGTGTACTGGTCCTCCATCCTGGCTGGCACCTGCACGGCCGCCCACGTCTGGTAGGTGCCATCTCCACTGGGGCGTGTCTCCACATACTCAGTCTCTAGCACCAGCTCCTCCTCACCAAGCCACCAGCTCAATGAGATGTCCTGTGGGTAGAAGCCCCGGGCCCAGCATTTCAGCGTGATGCCACCATCCCGTGCTGTGTGTCTTGTCACCTGCACCGTGGGCGGCTCTGTAGAAAGAGGTTGAGGGAGGAAGGCCAGTGAGAGGCTGCTCTTTGCTCACTCCTCATGCCTGATCCTGGCCTCCCCTGGCATTGTCCAGGGTGGAGGACAGGGAGGAGCTGGAGACAAGTCTCTCGCCAGGGGAGGCATTCAGTGTTGGAGGAAGGGATGACCTATTGCCAAACATCCCAAAGGGACACAATCCTGGAAATTCCTTAGTGGGGACGTGACTTCCTGCCCCCAACCTCCGGGAAGGTCCTGGGTGGGGCTGTTGGGTCCTATGTTGATAACCCCCTTCTTCTCACAGAAACCCTATGGTTTTCTCAGAGACCGCATGCATCCCTGTGACTCCTTCACATGGTAGGTGCCTAACAAGAGGTTGAGTGAAGGCAAGAATGATGGTCCTTCCCTCACTTTGGAAGGAAGTGGTCGTGAGCGTAGCTCCGGAGTCAGCCCGGAATTAAAGCCCAGCCTGACTCCTGTCCACACTCCCCTGTCCTCTCAGGGCCTGAAAGGGATTCCTGATTCTTTGTTCTTTTCTCTCAGGGTTGTTCCAAATGACATCGTGCAGGTGTGACAGTTCATTTTATGTGTCACACTTACTAGGCCATACAGTGCCTCGGCATTTGGTCAATCCTTATTCTGGGTGAGATGCACATTTGAATCGATAGATGTGGTAAGGCAGATTGTTTTCCCCAGTGTGAGTGAAGCCCCTTCCAATCACTTGAGGATCCAAACAGGACAGAAAGTGTGACCTACTGCCCGATCTCCTTTAGCTGGGTCATCAGTCTTTTCCTATCTACGGACTGAAACTGAAACACTGGCTCTCCTGGGTCTCCAGCTTGCCAGCTGCAGATCTGGAACTCCCGGTCCTCCACGGTCATGAGAGCTGATTCCTTAACTCTTTCTCTCTCTCCACATCCTGTTGGTTCTGTGTCTGTGGAGATTCCTGACTGGCCCACCAGGTGACAGATAATATCCCCTGGGTGCTAGAAGAGTGCTCAACACTCATGTAAGACACCAGTATGGTGCTTCCGGGAGACAAGGCTATTGTCACCATCCCTATAATACTGCTGAGGACAGTGAGGCACAGAAAGGGCAAGTGACTTGCCCAAGGTCACACAGCCAGCCATGATGTGGCTCTGGACACTAGGCTCCAGTGCCTGAGCTGGGACCCACCACACTCTGCTCTCGTAATCACATCTTCTCTTGATGTTATTTGCCCTGCCTTCCCTTCAAGGAACATCCTCCTTGTTGCCTCAGCTGATTCATATCACGCTGCTCAGTCACCAGACATTCCATGGTGTGCTGGATGCTCCGACCAGCCCCACCCACCAGCAGCCGTGGAGACCTCTGCCACAGCACCCCCAAGCACCCGCTTTCCCTAGTGTCCATCCCAGTCCATCTCTCCAGCCCTGCTGGATGGAGTCAGGAGAAGTATAGGACGCACCTAGGATCTGAGGAGCATGTTTAGCATGAGGGGTGTGTGGCAGGAGAGGGGCAAAGGGCCTCAGGTTCCCTGGCAGTCCCCAGTAGTCCAGGGACTATCCTAGTGAGGGATGCTATCCCCTGGGGCCTGAGGTCCATTTCAGAAGGATAAAGCCCTGGAGGGCTTTATGAGTCACCTGGTTTAATGTACTCACTCTAAGGGTGAATAAAATGAGGCCTAGAGTCAGGGCCTCACTTACCAAGACCACAGTGTGGTCCACCTCGCCTGGAATGAGGCACCCGAGATCGAGTTCTGCTCTACGTGAGGAAGCCCTTGGCTAGTCAGCCTTCTTTCTGGGGCTCAGTGGGCTTCGCTGAGCCAGGGGAACACACTCTGCCTCCTTGCCTCCGCCCCCAGACTCTCAAGCACGGGAGTGTGGGCCCCTCGGTGTGGCCACAGGCTGCACCTCACCTTTCCGGGTGAGGCTCTGGCTTCCCAGCTCCAGGTACCTGCGCAGGGAAACGAGGCAGAGGCCTTCCAGGTAGACCTTGTCGTACTCAGCATAGCAGCGCTCCGTCTCCCACCAGCTCTTGGTCCGCGTGGCCGCAGGTTTGGCTGACACCCAGCTCAGAGTCTCCAGGTCCAGTGACAGGTGGTCCTGTCCATCGAAGCCGAACTGCCAGAAGCTGTGGGTGCGGCCGTCCTCCCGGATCTCACAGCCCAACATCCGCTGGGTGCTATGCATGCCTGTACACGCGGGTGAGAAGGCTGCCATTTGCATGCGCTACGGGGTTGGATCCCAGAGAACTGGAGAGAAGCCCAGCACCCGTGGGTGTCTCCGAAGGGTGAGGGTCAGGGTGGTGGTGTTTGAAGGCTCCCCGGGAACTGTCATGAGCAGCCAGGGCTGAGAGGCCTCTTGGGTTCATAGCTAGAGCCGAGAAGAACTCAGCTCCTTATGGTTGGAAGAGTTCCTCAAGAAATACTCATGGTAAGACTGGGTCACACCCCAAATTCAGAGATGTGAAAGACCTGTTCAGATGTGAGGCTGGCTGCTAGCACAGCAGCTGGGGGCTGGGGGCTGGAGGCGCTTATCCTCGGGCCCCTGGGCTACCGTGTAGCTCTTCCCAGTCTCCGACTTTTACACCTAAGACTGGGTTTCCAGGCACAGAGGGGGAAAGGGCTGTGAACCACGGGTGTGTTTCTGCAGCACTGGCAGCAGCCAACAGGGGGCGGGAGCGTGTCCCTGCTGAGAGAAGGAAGGGGTGGCCAGAGGGAACCGCTCCTAAATTCCTCCGGGGCACTGGGTAGAGCAGGGATCCTCGGCTAGGTTCTCTCTCCTACCCTGAGCTGTCTGCCTGCTTCAAGTTCATGTGGCTTCCCACCCTGCAAGGCAGAGGTGGTGTCTGAGAGCCTGGGGAGGGGTGTGAGGGAGGGAAACCTCTGCCAGTCTGCAGGAGTTTGGGACCCCAGGTAGCTGAAGGGGAGGCGCTGTGGGGCACGGGCTACTGTGCGTGCTTGTTGTGCTGACCACAGGGGCTGGCTGCTGGAGCCACAACAGATTCCGAAGCCCCAGGAGGCCCTGCTTGGCTGTGGGGTTAGAGCTATGCATCAGGGCCATGCCTTGAACCCTCTTATGGGCTCAGGGGGGCGGCCTCTATCCACTAATGGAAAGGCACAGCTGCCCAGAGGGTCAGCTCGAAGAGTGTGCAGGAAAGAGGGGTGGGGCAGCAGGAGCCTCCGACGTACCCGTGCTCTGGTTGTGGTAGCCCATCACGGTCCACGTCTCCACCTGCTGCACCTTTGCCCAGGCCCTCTGCTTCTGGGTCTCTGTCTCCCAGTACTGGGCGTCCATAGCTGCCATCCATGGGGCCTGGGGCTTGGCCCTGTCCACACGACTGTCGTAATAGATGAAGGGCTGGTCGTCCACGTAGCCTACAGCCAGAAACTGGGGAAGGTCCGGGCCCGGCTCTGACAGGGCCAGGTAGTGGTAGTGGAGAGAGTGTGTCCCTGTGAAGACATAAGACAGTCAGACTCATGTGCCCTGACATGAGTGTGCCATGTCACACAGCAGGCCGGTGTGACTGGTGGGGACGGCCATGCAAACCTACCCAGGGTATTTGCCATCAGTAAGAGCAAGAACTGGGGATTTCGATTAAAAATGTAAGGGTATCCAAATAGTTTAAATAAAGAATCATTCAGTCAAACATCGAGGCCAGAGTTTATGTGGTAAGGCTTCTGGACTGTATTTGTAGGAAGTTTTCTGCCCCTCTGCCCTCACTCAGAGCTCCCTTATTCTTTACTTACTTACTGACTTCACACTCTTCTCTGTAAGTGTGATTATCTGGTTTCCCATCACACAGTTTCAAAGGTATGATTAAAAAAATTGGTCATTTGGCAGCTTAATTTCTGTGGATTTACTTATTCTCCAGAGCTACCTGATGAAGTGAGGCCATGATTCCTAGCTTGAATGACTGCTGCCAAGTTGGTGGCATCCTGACTCTATTCCCCGCTCCCTCCTGTTCCCACTAGAGACACTGCCAGTCATCTCTTCTCTTTAAGTCCAAATGCTGCTTCAAGGTTTGTTCTCCACCATCTCTAGAAGCACCAGCTTATCCATTCACCTTGGTGCTGGAGATGAGACTTAGTAGCTCGCCCTGACTCAAGCTATAAAAACAAGCGCTGTATCTTTAAAAAACTTACCCCACCTTTCTCAGGGGCTCACTCCCAGAGACTCACCCATAGCTCACACCATCTTTTTCTCTTTTCCTTTTTTTTTTCACTGTGGAGCACAATGTTGAGTTTGAACTCATGACCCTGAGATCAAGACCTGGGCTGAGATCAAGAATCTGATGCTTACCAACTGAGCCACCCAGGGGCCCCTCCCTTACTTCATTTTTTTTTTTTTAAAGACTTTATTTACTTATTTACTTGACAGAAAGGCACAAGTAGAGCAGCAGGCAGAGGAAGAGGGAGAAGCAGGTCCTCTGCTGAGCGGGAGCTTGCCATGGGGCTCGATCCCAGGATCATGACCCAAGCAGAAGGCAGATGCTTAACTAACTGAGCCACCCAGGCGCCCCTCCCTTACTTCATTAAGGAAGGTTTTGCTCGGGACCCTTTGGTGGCTCAGTTGGTTAACTGTCTTAGCTTCAGTTCAGGTCATGATCCTGGAGTCCAGGAGTCTCGGGATTGAGCCCCATGTCAGGTTCCCTGCTCAGCGGGGAGTCTGCTTCTCCCTCTGCCCCTCACCCTGCTTGTGCTTGCTCACTCTCAAATAAATAAGTAAAATAAAAAGGTTTTGCTCAAATGGTACTTTCTCAGTGAAGCCTTCCTTGCCCACTCTATTAAGTATTTACATTCCCAGCACTCCCCCTAGTGTTTTCTCTGGAGCATTACGACATAGAGGATGTACACTTGACTTGTTTCTTGCTCTTTTTACAGATTTTATTTACTTTTTGACACAGAGAAACACAGCGAGAGAGGGAACACAAGCAGGGGGGAGCGGCAGGCAGAGGGAGAAGCAAATTTCTCGCTAAGCAGGGAGCCCAATACAGGATTTGATCCCAGGACCCTGGGATCAGGACCTGAGCCAAAGACAGATGATTAACCCCAGCATCCCTATCTGTTTCTCTTGTTAATAGTCTCTCCCCTGTAATGTCAGTTCCCCAAGGGCTGAGAGTCCTGTAAGGATCCTTCTTTCCCAGCCTAGAACAGCTTCTGGCACATAATAGATGCTCAGTATTTGAATATTCAAATGTGAAAGGAGGGGTCAAGCACATCTCCTCTCTCATAGCTCCCTTTAAGCTCTGTTGTAGCCACAGCAAACTCTGCCCTTTGTACCTGCTGCTCCTTCTGCCCCAGCCTGCTCCCTCTCTTCTCTTGGCCAACGCCCCTCATCCCTCAGCTTGCAGCTCAGGTGTCCCTTCCTCCTGCTTCCACCCTGACAACCCTCAGCGCAGACTCTGTGTTCCCCGTGAAACTGCAGGCTCCATGGGGGTGGGCAATACATCTGACTGTGTCGCCACTGTTTCCATTGGTCTTGAGGAGAACATCATGCTTGGCACACAGTGGGTACTGCCTGCCTTTATCGAGAGGGACAAAAAACCAAGAGCATGAAAGGCAAGGATGATGATCACAACTGTCATTTTTGGAGAGGGACTGCTCTGTGCTCTGCACCAGTCTGACTGCTGATCCTTATTATGAACCTAAGACATTGGTGTGATTGGCCCCACTTCACAGATGAAGGAACTGAGACCCAGGGGAGGGTGAGTACAGTACCCAAAGCCATGCACTAGAAAGAGAGGAGCTTGGATTCTCTCCCAGAGGCCGTTTTTTTCTAAGCTTAGGAAGAGGATGAGGAGCTCTCTTCTTGCACTGGTGAAACTTTATGTGAGGGGAGAGGGATCAACATTGAAAGGGAGTGAAGGGCTGACATCAGGCCTGGGCTGGTGTGGGCCTCCTGGGAAATGACGGACTCTCAGGGTGCTGTTTCCTTACAAACCACCGAGTTAAGATTAGTGGGGTGTTCCTGGGCTGGGATCTATGAGCAGGGATGCAGGCTTTGCTAGGAACAGAGGCTATGGCTTCTCTATGCTAAGGTGACCCACCTGGTCCTTGCCTCCAATCTGCAACAGCCACCTGTCCTGGGTGTGAGGGAGGGCGAAGAGCCTGTGTCTTTGGGTAGTTGCCTCCTGGGTGGTGGGGAAGAATGCACATTGTACTGTCTGTCCTCTCTCCTCCTCAGCTATGGCCACACAGTGTGGCAGGCTGAATTCTGGACCCCTAAGACACCCCTGGAACCTATGAATGCTACCTTATAGGGCAATAGGGATTCTGTAGATGTGATTAAATTAAGGATCCTGAGATGGGGAGATTATCCTGGATTCTCTAGGTGGGCCCTGAATGTGTCCTTATGAAAGGGGACAGAAGGACACTCCGTGACTACCACAGAAGGGGATAGGAGGAGAGAACAGAGAAAGAAGCAGGAAGGTGCAATGAGCCAAGGAATGCAGCTCTAGAAGCTGGAAAAGGCAAAGAAATGGGTTCTTTCCAAGAGCCTCTGTAGGGAGCTGTCCCACGGCACCTTAGTCTAGCCCAGAGAAGCCCATTTTGGACTTCTGACCTCCAGAACTCTGTGAAAATAAATGTATATCATCCTTAAGCTATGAAGTTGTGGTCCCCTTGTTCTAGCAGCTATAGAAAACAAATACACATAATATGAGACCGAAGTCTGTTGTGTCTTGTGAGTTTGGCGGACAGTTCAAACCTAGGCGCCCTGGAGGTCTTGCTACCCTGGAACGGAGAGAAGGATGCACAGTCTGGGAAGAAGGACATCCTCTGAGAGCTGTGCCAGTCTTCAAGCTGCCTCCAAGACGGGGGCCCGGGGGATGTCGGGTGAGGGTGCAGGGACCCTGGGGTTCCCACTACCGAAGCAAAGAGGCCACAGAGGTGCTGACATGCTCTTCCCTCAGTGTGGGGAGGTGGGAAAGGACAAGTGAGCCAAGTTCAGGCCTGCAGGGAAGGGAGCAACATGCATCTGGTTGTTGTTCTGGGACAGATACACAATTTCCTTGCTAGGTCATGTGACTATTTATGACTGTTAACTTGCTTTAATGGCCAGTGACTTCTGGTTAAAAATGAGGAGACGTCTACCCATGTATTATTTTGTAAAGTCACAAAATAGTTCTAAAGCACTTAGGTCCTGGGCCCCGTCCCAAGCACTTTACAAAATTTTGGCTCTGTTAACCCAACTAATGATTTTATCGGGCAGGTACTGCTGTGCCAATCTATGACTGAAGGGGAAACTGAGCCCCAAAGACGTAAAGTCGCCTGCCTAGTAGCAAAAAGCAGGGCCAGACTGCACACCTGGGTTCTCACGATGCCCCCTGGGCTGCACCTGCCCTTTAGTGAACCCATGAAGGGCTGACACTGTGTGGGGGCACACACAAGCAGCCCTCTCCCCACGGCATCTCCCCACTCTTTGCCCTCCATGGACACCACTCTGGACATGGTTTCAGTGGGCTCAGCTCTGCCCAGCCTTGCCCATATGGCCAGGCGGGGCCCTCCCTGTTGCCCCACTCAGCAAGTGCTTTCTGAGCACCTGCTGTTTATCTGGCCCTCTCAGAAGCCCTGGGGATGCTAGGAAAGCAGAATGGCCCCAAATGCATGGTCTTAGGAAGCTCCCATGAATGCAGGATAAGCAAGATAAATGAATAAAATGTATGACAGACTGGCCAACAATAAGTTCTGAGGGGACCAAAAAGAAAAAAAAAACAGTAAAGCAGAGACATACAAAGTGTTAGGGGTGGGTTTAAAATTTTAGATAGAATGGACAGGGAAGCCTCCCCCCGCCCCCAAGGAGACTCTTGAATAAAGATCTGAAAGAGCCATGTAAAGGTCTAGGACAGAGCATTCTGGGTCTGCAGAAGGGAAGCCTGTGGAAAGGTCCTGGGGCAGCAGTATTCTTCTGGTGTTCCGAGGCTTTTGCAATAACATGGGAGAAAAATAAAATGGTGGTGTGACTCAGGAGTTGTAGGTGTTAGCAGCAGGGGTGCAAGATGGGGTTGACTCCCAAATCCTTCCTAGGCTTGTCCAGATGGTGCCTGGAATGACCTGGATACAGCCTCTGGCCTACCCTCCCTGCCAGGGGGGCTCTCGTTTCTGGCATCTGCTCTGCCTTGGACTTCTTCACCCATGGTCCACACCCTGGCATTGGGGGCCCATCCCAGGAGTCAGGGGACTATTCAAGGGCAAGTTCATGATTGTGGCCCCCTCATTCAGCTGGCTTCCAGCTACTGCCTCCCACATACCCAGTCAGGGGGCCACCATTCCTTCTTCCCTGAAAATCCCATTGCTGTCTACTCTGTCTACTCTGCCTACTGGATGGTCCTTGGAGCCCAGCCTGCTCTCTGGGTGGGGGTGGGGGTGTCCCAGGCTGCCCACACCTGTCTTTTTGCTCTGGGAGGACAGTCTGAGCTGGGACTAGGTTCCTCCTTGCTAACTGGACCAAGACAGATCCTCATGTCTGGGGCTCCAGCCCTGAGTGCAGCAAAAGCAGCTGAGGAATCATCAGGCTACCTCTGTAGTTTTGGGGGGAACACCCCTACTAGCCTGGGGTCAGTGCCGGCCACAGTGAGACCACAGCAGGAGGAAGTGGGGGCCACAGCAGGTGTCCAGAGGAATCTGCTCATGCTGTTGACATGCTGTGACATGCCCATCGCTGCCTCAGGCCCCATGTCATCAGCCCTCCTTTCTTCCGTCACTGCTGCGTCCTGGTCACTGGGCCAATTCGCCAGCCCCACACGAAAGGGGCAGTCCTGCCCTCTTCTGCACAGCTTCCCTCTTTCTCTGACCGGTGGGGGAGGGAGGTGCCCCACCCCTTTCCTACAACCCACGTGGCATTGCCACTCTCTAGCTGTGTGGCTCTGTTCCACAGCTCCAGGATTTGATTTCCTCATCTGTAGGTGAGGGCAATTACTTGACCTGTTCCACAGTGCTGGAGCGTTCAGCGAGCTAATAAATATAAAGAAGAAGTGCAGGCAGGGAGGAAGGGCTCTGCAGACATCATGTGCTTAGCCTTCGTCCTTTCCTATCTAGAAAGGAGAGGTAGGAATGGGAAAAAGAGAGTTGGAGTGAAGAAGCCCCTGGGGCACCCTCCAGAGGGTCTGGCCTCTCTGTCCCCCACCGGGGCAAAGACAGCCTACCAGATTCCCAGACTATGCAGGTGCCCTCCTGCATTGCTGGGGGCTCCTGGACTCTGCCATCTTGCCCCTCTGTCAGCAGGTGGGCAGTGCCTTACCTCCAGGCCATGGCTTGTTTTCTAACTTCAGGTCGGCTAGTTCTGCCATCACCATCTTCGCCAAGGAAGCTGGGCCATCGGCCACCACGGGCAACCCCCAGGGGCTCTCTGCAAGGGGGAAATGGAAAAGGGAAGTATGATTCTCAAGGCATAAATATCCTACACATCCTTGTCTCTGCTTAGAGAGATGGTATGAAATGATGAAGAGAGGCACACTGGAAGGAAAGAGGGACAGGGGAGCCTTGTCTCAGGATTGACTAGAAACTTTTTTACCATGGAGGTATAAAACCAACAGGGCTGAGTTCTGGGTCTTGGTGCCAGAGCTTTAGAAATATTGATTCATGGCATTTTTACTGCATTCCTGTGAGGTAGGCCCTGATGGTGCCCACCTGGAAGCCAGGGCTGAGTTGCCCCTACCTCTGCCAGAGGTTCTCCACCCTGCTGTTCCAGCCCCTCCTGGACATTCTGCTTGGTCTTGCCCAGCTCTGTCCACTTGCTCAGCTGTGTCCTTGCATTACCCATGTGGCAAACAGCTGGTGAGCACCCATTACAAGCCAGGCACTGAGCTAGGTGAGGGGTGGATGTGAGGACAGAGATAAACCAAGACCGTCACGAGCCTGAAAAAGCTCAGGTCTGACAGGGAGGACGCAACTGAACAAACAAGTAGGTCCAATAAGCTGAGGAGGGCTGATGAGTGCCATGGCGCAGGAAGTCTCAGGCACCAGGAACATCTTGGGGTGGGAAGGTGCTGAGGTCAGGGGCCTTCTAAGCTGAAACCTGGAGTGGACCTCACCAGCTGTGAGTCCCAAGGCAGTGGGCTGGGTAAGAAGGGAAGAACATTCTAGGCTAGTTAATCTAGTGTGGTTACAGGACCACCTGCATCAGTGCCACCTAGGAACTTACTAGAAATGTAAATTTGCAGGACCCAACCTAGCCCTACTGAATCCAAAACTCTGGCTGGGGGGAAGTAGGGGGGTCCAGCTTTCTGTAGTTCAACAAGCCCTCTGGGTGATTCTAAAGTTTGAGCCACTTCAAACTTCCCTGCTGCAGCACTAATGATACCTGCTCCATGAAAGCCACTTCCCCATTCCTAGCTTCAGAAGTGAAAGCCTGGCACCCAGGAATGTTGTGAGGGGGCCTACCCCTGGCTACCTTCCCTCCATGTGCCATCTCTCTCTTACAGTTGAGTATATCCTGGGGTTATCTCTCCCCTCCTTCCCTTCTCCTCCTCCTGCTAATCCCATGTAGCTTTGTTGCCTTCACCATAGGAGGTGACCCCACAGGAAGCCCGGACCCTCGGCTTGGGGTCCCGACTCCTTAGGTCAGCCCTGGTCAATCCCTCCATAAGAGGATAGGGCCTATGTGCAAACACCCATGACCATCTCTGCCACAGAGAATTGGAATTACCTATATGCTCCTACATTACACCCAGGGAGAGTTGGGGGGACTGTGTGAACATGAAAACCAACACAGTCTTGGCTCAGAGACACAGTGGCCCATGCCCCTGGGGTCCTGTTTCAAGGACCAAACTCTCCCTCAATCTTTCCAGACATCCAAGGTGATTCTCTTTCAAATGTTTTCCATGGGGAGCTGAGGGCTGAATCCTCCTGTGTGTCCATCCTGTTGACTTCAGAAGCCTCAGCTTGGAGGGAATAAAGAACCTCTTTACTTTCACTAACCTCTGGCTGAAATTTAGCCTTTCTCCTATGGTGAAGGCAACAAAGCTCCGAGGGATTAGCAGGACCTGTGCTTTGGATTTGGACAGAAGCCACAGGTGCTTCTGAATCACATGACAGTCGTTGTAGACACCTGGACATATGCTCTGCTCTCACTGGTTCCCAGTTCTGGGAATTGTTGCCATCTGGGACATTACTTAACCTGTTAACTTAGAAGCACACATACTGGGGCAGCTGGGTGGCTCAGTGGGTTAAGTCTCTGCCTTCAGCTCAGGTCATAATCCCAGGGTCCTGGGATTGAGCCCCACATCGGGCTCTCTGTTCAGCAGGGAGCCTGCTTCCTCCTCTCTCTCTGCCTGCCTCTCTGTCTACTTGTGATCTCTGTCTGTCAAATAAATAAATAAAATCTTTATAAAAAAAAAAGCACACATACTACACCTCATACATTTATATTTCTAGTTAAATTCTATTAACTACTATATTAAAATTTTTTAATAGCTTTATAGAAACATAATTAAGATTCCTTCGTAAGCCTATGTATTTCTATTTACTAACTCATGTTTGTTTATTTAGACAGCACGCTAGCAGGGAAGGGGCAGAGAGAGCCTGAGAGTGAGAATCTGAAGCAGGCCCCACCTCACACTCCTGGGAAATTTTATGGGGGCTCCATCTCAGGACCCTGAGATCATGACCGTGGACATCAAGAGTCCCAAGCTTAACAGACTTAACAACTCAGGCGCCTCCCCTCCACCATGTATTTCATTTTATGCATTAAAAACATTCTGAGACCGGGTCCAAGGCATAAAAAAGGTTCAGAACTCGAACTTTAGATCCTGCCAGGAAGCGTCCTCGCTGGGCCCTAGTTTAAACTTGTAAATATTAAATCGAGGACTGCTTTGTGAGTTGAAATGGCTTCTTGTACGTGAAGCACTTCAAAGAGCTGGGCCTGAGGGTGACCCCCTCTTGCTATTACTGTGATAGTGGCCTGTGCTGATAAGCGTTCCGGCATCTGTGTGGCAGGAGGGGCAAGGCCCCAGGGCAGCGGTGGGGAAATCCAGGATGAGGTCAGGCTCGGGTAGCAATGTCAGAAGAATTAAAACTGGGAAAGAATGGAAATTCCGGGCAGGTCAAAGAAACCCTCGTTGAACGCGTTCCCCCACCCCCGACACCCACCGCAGGGGATGCCCGGGTAACCGGAGAGCGCCTCGCCAAGCCTCCAGGGACACCCACCGGGAAGGGCGGGAGCCTGCCATAGCTAGTTCGAAGGGGACGTGCCTGCTGCTCTGATTCCTGCCCTCACGGAGCTTCCCCAGGGCCTCCCAGGAGGCCCCAGACCCAGGAACCCAGCGACGTCCTACGGAGGTTCCCACGGGGACCCCCAAGAAGCTACGGCACCCGCCGCGTCCTGGCAGGCGTCACCGCCAGCCCTCCGCGTCTCGTCAGCTTCCCGCAGGGCTCTAAGCCAGACGCGGGTGCCACAGTGGGAGGCCCCAAACGGGGGCTCTAACCCAGGGCTCCACGCCACCTGGGTCGGCTCTCACCCGCCCCGCTCCCCAAACCGGGAAGTGGTTTCCGATCGCTCCCCGCCTCCTCTCGACTCAACCGCGCGCTGCCCAGCGTCCCCTGGGGTTCCGCCGCAGGGCCCCCGCCTCTCCGTCCCATCACCTGCCGCGCTCTCAGGCACTAGACGCAACAGCTGCAGGAGCAGCAGCATTGTCCGTGGCGGCGTCCAGGCGCGTGCGCCCTCGAGGACCCGCGAGCCCGGGTAAGCCAGCCTGGCGAGCAGCCCCCGGGCGTCAATTTCTCCGGAGTCGGTCCTCTGCTGTTGGGGGCGGGGGGAGTGCTGGCGCTAAACCGGGAGAGCTAGCGCGCGGGTCAGTAATGCCGCAACCGCGCGACCTCAGTCGACCCCGCAGGGTCCCCGCTCCGCTCTGCCCCGCCCCGCTCTGCTCCGCCCAGGCTCAGCTCCGACTGCAATTGGGTTGCTCCGCCCCGCCCCGCCCCTCTCCGCTCCGCGGGTATCCGACTCCGCCCCGCCCTGACCCTCTTCGCTCGGCTCCGGCTCTGCCCCACCCCGCTCGGCTCCGCTGGGTTCCGCTTCGGCTCCGCTCTGCCCCGCCCCGCCCGGCTCGGCTCAGACTCTGCTCGGGCTACTCCGCCCCGCCCCTCTCCACTCCGCGGGGCTCCGGCTCCGCTCCGCCCCGCCCCGCTCAGATTGGCTCTGGCTCCGGCTCGGCTCGGCTCGGCTCGGCTCGGCTCGGCTCGGCTCGGCTCGGCTCGGCTCGGCTCGGCTCG
>ML101780.1:48599-58903 GCA_003697995.1 Taxidea taxus jeffersonii
GGTGAGCTGGGGTAGCTGCTGGGGAAAGAGAAGGTCATGCATCTGGGCAGGTTGTCAAAGCCCAACCACAGAAGGCCTTGCGTGTCAGGCTAAGGAATCTGGATGCCAGCTTCAGGGTCTGTAGGGTCCCTGAACACTGTAAGTTGCCAGGCCTACCCATCTATGCAGCTGGCAAGGTCTATGCTCTGCACCAGGCACCCCACCAGGCACTTGGGACAGGCAGAAATCAGGTGGGGTCCCTGGCAGTACAAAGTCCACAGTCCAGACAGAGGTGGATTGGCATAAATTATCCTAATCTCAACAGCCAACACCAACACAGAGATAACTGAGGATGGGCTGCACAGGCCCTGTTCTCAAAACCCTTTCCTTACAGCCGTTGTTCAGTCTGTTCCATAACTCCCTGTGACAGGACTGTCATTAGCTCCATTTTACAGATGGGGAAACTGAGGCAGACTGAGGTTAAATAAGCTGCTGAAAGTCAGGCAGCTGGTGAGAAGCTGGACTGGTATTTGAACCCAGGCCGTCTGGCTCCAGACGCCATGCTCTGAACCATTCCATTTGTGGACTGCGAAAGGATATATAGCACCCTGGGTGCTATGATGGAGGTTCAGAGGGGACACTGGGAGGGAGTGGCCAGCATCTAATGGGGGCTTACAAGGGGTGTCTTGGTTGCTCTCTTTCTCTCAGGGGAGGATGAGAGACCAGCTTTCTGAGAGGAGCAGAGAAACATCCTAGGAGGCCAGCCTCACGCAGCATCTTCATGGATAGGGCTTTATGAGGTCTGGGGACCCAGCCAGGCATCCTGGAAGCACTCACTGCTTCCTCTGGGGTAGGCAGTGTCTCTGGGATCCTCCTGCTTGCCTGCTTATGGCCTTGGCCCAGAGACACCATGGCCCACTCTCCTGGGGTCTCTTTCCCAGGGACATCGTTCAAACTCTCCCCTATCCCTGGCTCCCCTCTCTCCACTGACCTCTTGCCCAGACCTTCAGGGTGATTCTCCTTCTAGTTTTTCCCACAAGGAACTGAGGGCTGAGTCCTCCTGTAGCTGTGCCTGAGACTCTCAGATCCCAGATCCCGCCCTGTGGCATAGCTCACCTTTCAGAACCGAGGGCCCAGGCCCTGGAGCAGCATCCTAGGCCCACTCCTAGCAGGGTGGGGAGGCTTGTCATCAAAGTCAAGTTGTTAACATCTTACCTTACAGCTCAAATAGGTAGCTAGAAACAAGTCAGTTAGTAAGATAACCAGCAATTCTAAAGTTAGCAATAAAGGCAGGAATAACATTATGTTTACAAGTGCACTGGGCCAGGATTTCTGTGGGCAGGGACTTTCCAGGCTTCTGCAGCACCTGCCAGCCTCTGCTGAGAGACACGGATTCTGAGACCTCTTTTGATTGCCCAAATCCCTTGTTGAAGGAGGACAGCGCTGCTCAGAGGCTGAGATGGAAAGCTGAACCTATTTTGTGCTTATGCCCTGGGGAGCTTGTAAGACACAGTCTCCTTGAGCAAAACAGAAGTGACCTGTTGTAGGTTTTTGAGAAACACAGTGTCAGGGAATGGGGGGTTTTCGGAGTTGAGCGTGTTTATATTCCGTTTGAGAGTGGTGGCTGATGTGTGTCAGTTGCTGGTGAGCTGATTTTCAGAAGTGTGGTCATTGGAGCAAGTCATCGCTGAGGATGATCACACAGCTTGAAAACAGGTTCTGGGGGTCACACATTCTCATCCTTCACAATCTTTGTCTGAGGTGTCATCTACCAATAACAGACTCCTTGGATGATGTCTTCACTCCTCTGGCCTGAGACCCTTGAAAGGAGGTAGAAACATGGAAGATTGCAAACAAGACACATTTCTCTTAGGTCATGTCTGCTGGCTCGGGGACGGAGGTGTCCTCTGGTGGGGGGCTGCTGTCTATGTTTGCCCAAGAGCAGGAGGAAACCGCAAAGTGCTTTGACCTCTGTCATGCCTCCTTCACCTCAGGGTCTGCTTAGATCACCTCTGGAAAGGATGAGGCAAGAGAAGAAATACTAAAGGTTGCCCAGGTCCACAGTCAGGAGGGATGCTGGAGGATGGGTGGGGTGGAAGGAAAGAAAGGAATGGAAGCAGATGAAGGCTTCTGGTGGGTGAGAATGGAAAGCTAAAGTGACCTTGTGCTTTAGGTCAGGAAGCCATTCCAGGATAGCAAGAGAACATGGCTGGGACCCTGCAACCCTGATGGGACACACAGCCTTATAAAGCTCACACACCTCTCGGAAGGGCCAGTTCCACACTGAAGGGCAAGTCCGAGTTAGTCCTCCTCTCCCCAGGATGGCCTGTCTGGAGAGGGGCCACCCTCTCCCCACCTCTACTACAGGGCTGCCCCTCAACATCTCTATTTGGAGGAGGGCATTTCTCTCTGACCCTCAAGAGAGGATGGAGTTTGGGACAGAAGGAGGAACAGGAGGACTCAGAAACTGTGGGCAGCCCTGCCTAAATCATCCTGTGATCCTATGGTCCCAAACAGTGACTCTACCTGGCTGCCCCACGATGTAGCCTACACTGGCTTCCCACAATGTTGGGGAGAGGATGGGGCAGCTGAGAGGGAGATGATAATAAAGAGATAGGAGTGTTTCCAGCTCATATGGGGAGGCTCACAGGGCACTGGGCCAAAGAGGACTGTGTAAGAGGACTGTGGTCATTGACCGTCTGTGGTGGGAGGTCACTCCTTGGCAAGAAGGACCCTGACCCTCCTCTTTTTTGGTAGAGCCCTCCTTCTCTTACATTTCAGAGCACCCCAACATAACAGGTAGAAAAGGAGGACAAATAGGACAGAAGGATAGGAGGACAGGGAGGATTAAGAGAACAGGAAGACAGGAGGGTGAAGTGGACAGAATAACAGGAGGACAGAAAGACAGATGGATGAGGTGGCCAGGAGGACACGAATGACAGGTGGACAAAGAAGACAGAAGAATGAAGAGGATGGGAAGATGAGGAGGATTAGGTGGACAGAATGACAGGAGGACAGAAGGAGGACAGATGGCTGAGGACAGGAGGATGAGAAAGAACAAAGAGGGCAGGAGGTCAGAAGGACAGGTGGATGATGAGGACAGGCAGATGAGGAGGATGAGGATAGGAGGACAGGAGGAAGGGAAGTCAGGAGATGAGGAGGAAAGGAGAATGAGTGACCTGTTGCTGACCAGCAGCTAAAAGGTAGTGGTCCCACAGAGACTCCTATAAGGGCAGGAGGGCAGGGAGATTCCTTCTTCAGAACTTAGTCCTACTACAGAAGGTTTTATCAGGCAGATGATTGGCCATGCGGTCAGGCTCTGGGACAACCCAGAGTCCTTCTGAAGGGAAGGAGATCCAGCCTCATGGAGATCTGTCCAACCAGTCCAGGAAGGGTGCTTTCTGACCACCTACGGGGCCCCCCAAGGAGCCCCTGCATGTGAGAAAGCACACAGGACCAGTGGTCCTGGGGAGTGCGTTGTTCTCGAGATTTGGCTGTTTGTTTTTCTGAGGGATCATTAAACTTGCTTTTCCACCTCTGGTCTTTCCTTCATGTGAAAATTAGCTCTGGAGTCCACTTTGCTTTTGGTTTTCTAATAATTGTTGTCATTGAAGGAGACTGCTTTTTGTTGTTGTTGTTGTTTTACTCAGATGCTATTTGTAACATTCTTTTCCCTGAAAGAGCTGAGTGAGGCCAGAACCTGGGATGTTTCACAAGAGAAAGAGAAAATTGATTCTAACCAGATCTCCAGAGTTCTATGGCTCCAGGGGATTTAGGAGCCCCCTGAAATTGTCAAATGTTCCATGTGTGTTTTTTGGAAGGGGGCGGGGGGATATTGTCGGTTAAAGATTTAACAATATTCTCAAAATGTATTTGACCAAAGAAAGGTGACAACTGGCTCAGAAAGATGCTTCCCCAAATCCTCTCAAATGGAACAATTCTGGAATCCTACGGATTAAAGAGAGAAAACAGAGGATGGAAGTTGAGAGGAGGCAGGGAGAGACAGGGAGACAAAGACTGGGAGGAGAGAGACAGAGGGAAGGTAGGTACCATGAGTCAGCAGCCCTAAACGCAGGCGGAGGTAAAACCCTGATTTTAATCTCAGGCTCCTTGGACCCTGTCCGCCTCTTAGGCCCAAACCCCGCCTCCCGGAGGGACGGCGGTGAGTCCAAAAACCAGCCCTGGGACCAAGGATTGGCCCAGTGGGAACTGCATTGTCCAATGAAAGGCAAAAGCCAAACTGATCGTGCATCATCAGTTACCAGGCAGATTAACCCTAATAACTACATTCGTGAACTGTAAACACATCACCAGTTCTCAGGTTGGACTGGCCCTAAGAGCTTAGAAAAAAAAGGGGCTGTAATTCAAGTTTGTTAATTTACTCATTTGTGGGAATATTTATTTGGTCAGCTGCACTTAGTCTACCAAGTACGTGAGCAATAAATGAACTTCTGCTTTTTCTGGTATACAGTCGTCCGACAACGCCACGGTCCTTGAACTCCACTTCACTCCCCCAACATCCGCTTGGGGCTGGAGTATTTGTTTTTGTCCCTTCTGTGAGAAAACAGTATCTGTAGATGCTGGAAAGGGAATGGCAATGCAGAAATGGGGTTTTAGGGAGCACCATCGAAGCATTAATGGGGACCATTGGTTTCTGGGAAGAGGCCAAAAAAAGGGCTAGATTATCCCAAGAGGGACCTTTCAGAGTGGCAAGTGTGTGTGTGCGTGTGTGTGTGTGCGCGCGCGCGCATGCGCGCGCACTTGTAGGAAATTCGGAGATGGATCAACTTCCTTCAGGTGGAGGAGTAGTCTCACGGCCGGGGGCTCAGTGCATTATGGCGGGGAAAATTAGGCTCAGATCAATGAGGATCATGTGGTTTCAAGGCAGTTTAAAGGTCAGGGGAAGTTTGCCACGCCTGCTACACCCTGTGGCCATGCTAACCTGAAAGTGGAACTGGGGGTACAGCACCCCCAGTGTTAGGAGCCCGTGTGTCCATGCACGCAGAGAAGAACAGCTCTGATCGCTTCCACCGAGAGGACAGCCGTACAGCACCAGGAACCGCCTGGACGGGAGAGGGCACTGGCGGTTCAGGATGGGGGTGGGGGTGGCAGGGAGCCCCGCAGCATCATCCAAGCATGATATTTTGAGGGAAGGAGCCAAGAGCTCAGGCTTTAAAATGGTTTCTTCTGCATCTTGGTGAGTGTGTGCATGTGTGTGCGGTCACCAGGGCCCAAGGGGTTAATGTGCGCACAGACTGGAGGGGCTATACCCTGGAGCTTTACCCCCTACTCTCATAAGCTGGAAAATAGGGGGCTCGATTAGGAGAAACCTCTTCCAGAACCAGACGACTTTCTAGTCCCTGGCCCCTATTCAAGCCATGGCCCACGCTCCAGATTAAAGGAGGAGTGGGGAGTCAGAACAGGCCACTGCAATAACCAACACCATTCATTGTAGCTTCAGTAGAGTGGGAAACAAACCCAAAGTATACCTGCGGGGGCTGGCTGCATATGTGATGGTACATTATGGATATAGGTAGAATATTATTTGTCATGAAATAAATGAGAGTGCTCTGTGTGTAGGAACATGGAAAGATCTCCATCTATTGGGAGAATGGGTGTCTGTTATGCCACTTCTTCTGGGGAAAAATAAGAATTCATATTTATTTTTAGTATATATGTAAGGGCCTATTTAGCCAGAGCGATTCCATGTGGTTAAACAGTGATTTTGTTGTTTATGCAGTAAAACTTAAACTGACCCTGTGCCCCCACCCCCAACTTGGCCAGGAAACCAGGAAAATATGGTCCACCAGTCGCTGATAATAGAGCCCAAACAAGGGTGGGTCAGGTCAGGTGGAGATAACAGAGCCGGAATGCCGGGTTGAGTCCGGTCAGGTGGAGACATCCAATCAGCCAGGCCCGCATACTGTCTCCCTACCTACCATGGAGTGGAGTGTGGGCCCCGCCTTTTGGGCGCCAATTCTGCCCAAGGTGCTGGGCTAGTTCAAATAGCTACTAGGGTAAATTGTAATTCAATTGGTCACTTATGTGTGACCTAGCCTGACTGTGCAGCTTTCTCTGTGTGTTACATTCTCATTGGCCACCTGTGTGTGGCCAGGCCCAACCACATGGCCTTTGCTCTATAAAAGTTAGTCTCTAGGGGGCCTGGGTGGCTCAGTGGGTTAAAGCCGCTGCCTTCAGCTCGAGCCCCGCCATCGGGCTCTCTGCTCATCGGGGAGCCTGCTTCCCTTCCTCTCTCTCTCTCTGCCTGCCTCTCTGCCTGCTTATGATCTCTGTCCTTAAAAAAGGAAAAAAAAAAAAGTCTGTAAGGCAGGGAGTGGTCGCCCTCTCTGTAGGAGGTGACCCTGAAGGGTCGGTTTGATTCTCGATGCTTGGCGCAAAATAAAGCTTTGCTTGACTTTCGCTTTGTATCAGTCTCGTTCCTTTGACCATAGACCCAACATATACATTAAGGACAATATAGAAAACATGGGGACCACAAATTAAAGCCATCCTATAAAGAAGACTTACACCATATTCACAGGTCAGAAGCTTCACTATTGCAGGTATTAGTTCTCCTCAATTATTCTTTAAAAAAAACTTTAAATTTTATTTTTTCACTTTATTTAATTTTAAAATTTTTAAATTAAATTAAGTAAAAATTTTTTTTTCAGTGTTCTGAGATTCATTGTTTGTGCATCACACCCAGTGCTCCATGCAATATATGCCCTCCTTAATACCACCACCGGCTCACTCATCCCCACATTCCCCTCACCTCTGAAACTCTCAGTTTGTTTCTCAGAGTCCACAGTCTCTCATGGTTCATCTCCCCGTCTGATTTCCCCCAACTCACTTCTCTCTATCTCTCCGTGTCCTCCGTGTTATTCCTTATGTTCCACAAGTAATTTTCACTGTTTTTAATTTGAATGTAGTAGACAACACTTTTTGGTTTTAGGTGTACAAGTTAGTGATTTGGCAAGTTTGTATATTATGCTGTTTCCCACAAGCTACCATCTGTTCCTACACATTGCTATTATGATATTACTGAGTGTCTTCCTTATGCTGCGTCTTTTATTCCTGTGACTTTGTCATTTCATAACTGGAAGCCTATATCTCTTACTCCCCTTCACCCATTTTGTTCGACCTGCTACCCCCTTCCCCTCTGGTACCATCAGTTTGTTTTATGTATTTATCGATTTGATATTTGTTTATTCTTTTTTTTTTAAGATTCCAATTATGAGTGAAATCCTATGCTATGTGTCTTTCTCAGTCTGACTTATTTCACTTAGCATAATACGATCTAGGACCATCCATGTTGTCTCAAATAGTTAATTCCCCTCCATTACTCTATGTATTCAATTCAATGCCAGTGGAAACCCCAACACGATTAATTAATTAATTAATTGTATTTATTTATTTTTAATTTCAAGTCTTTATTTAAATCCCAGTTAGTTAACATACAATGTAGTATGTAATATCAGTTTCAGGAGTAGAACTTAGTGATTCATCATTTACATACAACACTCAGTGCTCATCATAACAAGTGCTCTCCTTAATGCCCATCAACCTACATCCCCTCCAGCAACTCTCAGTTTGTTCTTTTTAGTAAGAACCCACTTAATGGTTTGCCTCTCTCTCTTTTTTGCTCCTTGTGTTCATCAGTTTCATTTCTTAAGTTCCATACATGAGGGGCACCTGGCGGCTCAGTGGTTAAGTATCTGCCTTTGGCTTGGGTCATGATCCCAGGGTCCCTCCATTGGTCTCCCTGCTCAGCAGGAAGCCTGCTTCTCCCTCTCCCACTCCTCCTGCTTGTGTTCCTTCTCTCACTGTGTTTCTCTTTGTCAAGTAAATAAAATCTTTAAAATAAAAATAAATTCCAGGGTGCCTGGGTGGCTCAGTTAGTTAAGCGACTGCCTTCGACTCAGGTCATGATCCTGGAGTCCCAGGATCAAGTTCCACATTGGGCTCCCCACTCAGTGGGGGGAATCTACTTCTCCCATTTACCTCTCTGCTCTCTCTCGCTCATTCTCTCTCTGTCAAATAAATAAAATCTTAAAAAAAAAAAAATCCACACATGAGTGAGATCATATGGTATTTATTATTTTAAAATTGAGGTGAAATTCACATAGCACAAAATTTACCTTTTTAAAATGACCAGCTTGGTGGCATTTAGTACATTTGCAACCTCTATCAGTTCCAAACATTTTCACTGGAAGCCAACGTTTGGAAAATGTTCTAAAATTATTTCCATCACCTGAAAAGGAAGCCTTGTAGCCATTAAGCAGTTGTTCCTTGGTTTGCCAAAGCCTCACCCCAATCCCTGCCTTCACGTGGCTGCCTTCCTCTGTGTCTCTTCTCTTTTTATAAGGACACCAGTTTCAGAATTAAGGCCCAACCGATTTCAGTGCATCAGCAAAGACCCAATCTCCAAATAAGGTTATATTCACAGACACTGGGGGTTAATGAAGACTTCAGCATGTCTTTTTGGGGACACTGTTAACCCTTTCTGCCACCAATATGCATTCTGTCTCTGGATTTCCCTATTCTGGGTATGCGATTTTGCATCATAAATACTAATTACAAAGTTACCACTCATTCTAGAATGAAAAGCTACTGTACTTTGAACTCCTAGTTTGTTCCAATGGACTTTTCTTTTATAACAGGTCCTCCCAACTTCCCCCTTTTCTCTAGAAAACAGCATTCTTCTCCTTTGTTCTCCAGACTTGCCTATGGTTTTGCCATAGCTTGCTTGTCCTGAATTGAAATTCTTTGCTATTCCCCAAAACCCCATTTTTGCTGATAAAATAACTGACAGTTTTATTTTTAACATTAACAGCTCTTTAGTAGTCAAGTCTCAATCCTATTCCATCCTTTCATTCTACTCCTCTCTCACCCAATGACATTTGTCCTGCTTTGACATGTATCATTAAATTCATTTGCCTCTTTGAGAAGTCTGTGTTGTGGTTTGTGTTTTTATCTTAAATATATGCCTAGTACAATTCTCTGGAACAGGTTCTTTTTTACTTTTTCTCACAGAATTGTGATCTATGTCCATTTGCCATGAGGACAGTGGAAACAGTTACAAAATAGAGTTATAATTGCTAGGGGTTCCCAAAATGGAGCCAGGAGGCCATTAGGAAAATAGTTTATGCACTTCCACACCCTTATGCACTTCCACACTCGGATGGATGCAACTCTCACACCTGAGCCTTAACCACATAACCACATCCTGCAACATTTCCATGTATCAGATAGTTAGCTTAAACTTCCTCATCATCAGTCACAACTTTTTTTTTAAAGATTTTATTTATTTATTTGACAGAGATCACAAGCAGGCAGGGAGGCAGGCAGAGAGAGAGGAAGGGAAGCAGGCTCCCTGTGGAGCAGAGAGCCCTATGAGGGGTGGGGGAGGCTCGATCCCAGGACCCTGGGATCGTGACCTGACCCACTGAGCCACCCAGGCAGTTTTGGTCTTTATAACCTCTAATTTCTCCCCCAAATTGGGACACTCATTCAATTCCTCTTGAATCTCTTGTCTCCTGAATTGCAACTCCTAAGACCCCAAATAAATGCATTGTTGGTTTACATAGCCTCAGTCTGAAATTTGTTAACCATACTTCCATGGTGTTCCACTGTGGCTCTATCTGCAACATCTCCCCTCACACGTGACCTCACCTTCCCCGTCTTTGATGCTCATGGAGGAGTGCCCCATGTTTGTTTTAATTTCCATTTTTCCTCATGACATTTGACCTTGAGCAATCTTTCCTGTATGTATTGGCTTTTTAGGTTTCTGCTTGTGTGGACTGCCTTTTCATAGTTTTTATTTTTCCATAGTGCTGCCTGTTCATTTCTTCTCAAGTTGTAGAATGTATTCTGGCCATTGACAGTTGTTTTATTATTTTATTTATTTATTTTTATTATTATTATTTTTTTCTTTAAGCTTTTTAATTTAAATATATAATGTAACCCGACCACCCTCTCCCAACTCCTCTCCCCCCCACCCCCCTCAGTTTGTTTTATGACATTAAGAGTCTCTTTTTTTTTTTTGAGTTTCCAAAGTACTTTATTCATCTACTTTTTTTTTTACTTTATTTAAGCTTTATTTAAACATATGATGTAACCCCACCACCCTCACCCAACCCCTCTTCCCCCCACCTCCCTCAGATTGTTTTATGACATTAAGAGTCTCTTTTGGTTTTTCTCCCTCCCGATCCCATCTTCTTTCATTTTTACTTTTCCTACCACCTTAACTCCCACCCCCGTTGCATCTCCACTTCCTCATATCAGGGAGATCATGTGGTAGTTGTCTTTCTCCAGTTGACTTATTT
>RCUC01131004.1:0-64048 GCA_003697995.1 Taxidea taxus jeffersonii
GTTTAGCTCTCCCTCGCCCCCGCTGACTACCGCGCTCCGGCGCTCGGGTTCTCTCGGCCGCTGGGGCTGGATGGAGCGACCTCCCCGCGGGCGGGCGCAACGCCGGTGCCGCCGCGAAACTCCGCCTGCCGAGTCGCCAAGGAGCGAGCCGATCCCTCCTCTGCCCTCCCTGAAGCGCAGCAGTCCTCTGCACAGACACCGAAGCGATTACATAGTCTCTGCCCCAGCGCGTCTCAGTCCACAATCCTTCACCTAAAAAAAGAGACGGGAGGGCAAGAAAAAAGTGCAATCAGACATCCCAGGCGCCTTCCTCTGGGTTCCCGCAGACTCCCCTCCTCCTACTTCATAAAGACCCCAACGCTACCCTCGGCGCGCTCCTGCCCTCTCCCAGGCTGCTTAATCCTTCCTGGTTCCTCCGAGAAAAGCGAAGTTACTTTTCTTTCCCTGCAGAGCTGGAGCCGTCTTCGCGCAGAGAGGTTGCAGGGGCCCCTCAGGGATGAGCGCTGGGCGCCGCACGCAGTGGAACGGGAGGGGGCGTGCCGAGCAGCCCAGAGTGTGCCGGGAGCGCGGGGGAGGGGAGGTGCCGGGTACGTCAATGTCACGGCTTAATATTTATCCCTACATCATTGTGTTGCACTGCTACCCACCCCTCCTCCCCGGGCCTGGACGTGCAGGGAGAGGGGCTCCCGGGGTGCCCTGGGGCTTTCAGGGGCTGCGCACAAGCTGCCGTGGAGGGACTGTGGGTCTACTCGTGTGGGGCTGCAGAACGTGGGTGGGGGCTCCCAGGACCCTGTAACCCGATGCTGGGAGTGTGCGAGAAGGGGTGGTCAGACATCTGCTAGGAAATTGCTTCCTTTCTTTCTACTTTCAGTTTTTCTACGAGGAGACATTAAAAAACGACTTGCACACACAAATGGTCCTTTTGGGGTAAAGAAGTCTGGATTGGAAACGGAATTCTTCCTCCGAATCGGAGGACCTCCCTGGTGGAAACCCATGAGGTCGGGGAGGGCTGGGGCTCCCGCTACTCAGGAGTGGAGGATCGGTGGGGCCCAGGAGCGGGGGCGGGGGGGGGTAGAGGGGGGTGTAGGAGTCGCCCACGGGACCATAAGGGTGGGAGAAAGGGGTATTCGTCGCACTCTACCTTGTCATCTCCTTAAAGAATAACTTCGGGAGGAAGGTAGCATAACTGTGTCTCGCCCTGAAATTCTCAACTAATTTCAACCTCATCAAAACTCACCCTCGTCTTAAAAAGTCTGGGAGTGGGAGGAATAAATGCCAAGCCTCGGGGGTGAGAAAGAGGGGACTGCGCCCTCGGGGCCAGGACTCGCGAACCTTTTCCCACTCCCTGGATCTTCTCCAGATCTTCTGGATCTTAAATAGCAGAGGTGGCAGCTCCATTCCTCTTTCCGCTTAAGGCCTGGTCTCATCAAAAGCCAAGCGCGCCACCCCCCTCCCACCCCTGCCCCAGAGCCCGCCGCAAAACAAAGTGCGGGGGTGGGGAGGTAGGGTAGGGGCACGCTTTCCCTCACCATACAGTTGAAATCCAGGACCTAGGGAGCCTCCAACCCATGGCCGCCGCGGCCTCGGCCGGACATTCGCCACGCCGGCCGCGTGCCTGGAATCCCCGGGACACCTCAGAATTACCTGCCCCGCAACCGCTGGCCCGCTCGCCCGCTGCCAGGAATTAAAAGAAACAAATGGCGCGATCCCCACGGTGTGCTGGCAGAAGGGACCGCAGCGAGCGCAGAGACCCTCACACACACTCCATTCAAAACTCTCCTTAGAAGGTGAAGGCAAATCCTGGGGGAGCCAAGGACTGAGCCCGCCCCCCTCCCCCCGAGCCTGCACGAGGGTCTGAGCCAGGCCTAGGGCCACACAGGTAGCCGAGGAGCCGCGGCCGCCTGCGCAGCCCGCCCCTCCCGCATCCCCCTCCCTTCCCAGTCCAACCCGAGGCTCAGCAGCTAAAGCAGCGTCGCGGACGTCCCACCCCCGCAGGGAGCTGCGCCCGCGGCCCCAGCCCGGCCCCGCACCGCCCGCCGAGGCTCTCCCCCCTCGCTCCCCGGACGGTCGGCTCCGGAGTAGAGAAACGGGAGCAAGAGTGCCTTTTTCCCCCCTCTCCTCCACTTTTTTTTGTTGTTGTTGTTGCTTTCCCACGCTGGCTGAATGTGACTTGACCCCATTTCAAAAAAGTTTGACATAGTGCTTCAACATTTCCGCATTCCTCCGCGACTACAAAGGCTGCAGCCGCCTCCTTCTGCTTTCTGTCTCTGCTCTCTGTCTTCACACTCAATGAAATCCTTCATGTGCCTCTCCCGAAGCCTGCCAAGCACCGCAAGGGTCGCCACCAGCGCAGCGACAAGAGGCCGCACTGGGACTCGACTCCCGCGTGTACGCACACGCAGATGCGCCCCACGTGCACGCTGCGGGGCCCGAAGCTGCTCACCGCAGGGTGTGCGTTTTAACTGGGATATTTTAAATTATAAAAGTAAACTGGGAAACTAAAGCAAACGTGCGTCCTCGTGGGGCTCCAAGCCTGTGCACGGGCCGCCTCTGCCTTCCTATAAGTGTGCATAACACCCCCGCAGGGGGTGGCAGCAAGAAGCCCGCGTTAACATTTATCTCTTGGTGGAGTAGGTGGAGGCCACACCCACACCTCCGCGAACTGGAGAGTGAGCTTTAGTGGGGAAATGAATGTGGGGCACGGAAACACAGTGTCCCGCATGGAGTCCCCAGAAGCAGTGCATTTTAAGCCCTAAAGTGTGGATTATTCTATGAGTGTCCGAGTGGAGTTTATATTCCTCTTTAGGAAGCTTCACGAGTGTGTGGGTGTTTGTGCGCATGGCTACTTGGGAGCAGGCACAGGATCTTAGTGTTGGGGGTGTCCCTGCTGTGGGATGTCCTCCTCTTGCCAGATTAGGGGAGACTCCTCTAACTCCCCAAAACTGGTTCCCGTAACTAGCGGCTCGTAAGGGGTTAACTAAAGCCGATTCCGAAGACATACATCCCCCCGCGCCACAGTCACCCCCACCCACACTCTCGCTTCCGACCCTGGCCAAGCTCCCAAATCTCCCCGGGGGACCCCCACCCCACCCCGCAGCCCACCCACCCGAACGCACAGCCCTTACCTGAGGGGCCCGGCAGCTTCGGGCCTCCCGAGGGGGCTGCGAGTGTTTGTTGGAGCTTCGCACGTGTCCACCGCCGCGCAAAGCAGGTAACCCGCTCCGAGGAAGGAGTTACAGTACTCTCTCCTGCGAAGGGGTGGGCACAGCGGCGGAGGGCGGAGGGCGGAGGGAAGGCGGAGGGCGCCGCCCGCGCAGCTCGCTAGGGGCGGACGGGGGCTGCGGGGCTCCGGCTGGGGCTCGGGGCCGAGCCGGGGAAGCAGCGGGGGTGAGGGCGGGGACCCCGAAGGCCGACTCTGCGGGAGACCCACCCGGCGGCGGCTGCGGGGGTTAGGGGCTCGCTGCGCAGTGGCAAGCAAGTGTGCAAATTAAAGCCTTCCGGAGAGAGGGGAGGCGGCCGAGACCCGGCTGTGCTCTGAGGATCTCAGCTCCCCAGCTCTCGGCTCCGAGTAGGGGGCGAGAGGGGGTGTGTAGTTAAATGAAAATTTCCGGCTTTGACTGCAACTGGAGTGAGGGATCTTGCAACTAAAATAAGAGGCGTGAGAGGAAGAGTGGGATGTGTGGTTGGGAGTCCGCGGAGTTTCCAAACCCAGGGTCGCCCAGAGTTGGGGGTTTTGACAGAGTGAGGCGGGGTGGGGGAAGGGGGGGACGGTGATCAGCAGTCTGTGATGTGGACGGATGGAAAAAACACAAAACAACCAACCATAATTACGAGGGGCCGGTGGGGATGGTAAATACCAACACTTTCCAAGAAACTGAAAAATCAGACCAAAAAATAACTCTTCTCTATTAAAAAAAAAAAAAAGTCTGGCAGAGCGCCTTGCAGAAAAGAAAATACTAATCTGTTCAAGCACTTTTCACTTTCAGCATGAGCTACATTTGTTTTGTTTTCCTTCGCTTCCTTTCGGCCTCACAAAGCCCTATCTTTTCCTTTTGGACAGAGGATAGGATTTGGAAACTGTCAGGCACTCTGTGGTTAACGATCTACTTGAAGGGGCTCGCCGGCTCACAATTATTAAGTGGTTAGCAATTGCTGAGGGTTCACTAAGGTATTTCTGGGGAGCTAAAAAGACTAAGATTTAATATAAATATTAGGATTGGAAGATAATAGACACACATATACACACACAACAAAGAGGAGAGAACGTGATTCAGTGGGTACTCAGTTTAAATGCATTGTTGGAATTCTGAAATTTGAAACCTTGTAAGAATGTATACTTCACCTGCTGAGAAAACCTGAACACAATTATTGCAGGTGAAAATGATTTTGGACTAAAAAAGTCTTCAAGATCCTGCAATGGAGTAAAACAACAACAACAAAAAGCTCCTTTTTCTCTTAAGAATTCAGTGTTCTCTGAAGTCTATCTGTAGAATACTTGAAACCCCTTTACACATCTTAAAGCAAAGTTAAAAAAACATGTATTTATTTCAGAGCTCTATGGAAAAATTGAAATCCAGCAAAATACTGTTTGAATTGGAAATATTACCTCTATAAATCTTTTGACTTTTTGAATTAAACCATGTTGCTAATGTCAGAGTAAATCAAAATCTTCCCTTATAAAATTTATTATATACTACAGTGTGAAGTAACAGGTTAGGTAAATAAAATTGTTGCATTTTCATTAGCAAATATTTTGCAATGCATTATAGTAATTTGTTCTTGAATGATAAAAGTGGGTATTTGTGTTTCCTTATGCTTAAGAAAATTCATAAAATAGATTTTGTGTTTAGGAGTGTGTCTTCTAAAATTCAGTTTCTGAACAAAATTTGTAAAGATATCTATAACCTCATAGAGACTGAAGAAAACAAATGGTTAGATTTTGTATTTATATAAAATATTAGATCAGCACAAATCACTAATTAGACTTTAAACTAGAGATACAAATGAGAATCTTACATTTTTAGAACTGCTATACGCATCAATGATTTTTAAAACAAGATTTACTTGCTGGTGACTAACACATTTATGTAATTTAGAAATAATTGTCAATAAATAGTCATAGGAACCAGCAAGTGATTGCAAAAATTTATTTGGGTAAATAATTTGTTTAAAAAATAGTAAGCCATAAATATCTTTAAAATTAAGAGAAAAATGTCCTTTCTAAATTGGGTTGCATTTTTAATTACTGAATTTGACAACAACCATAGATGGATTTGAAATTCCATGATTTAGATTACTAGATCACTTGTATGAGGTAGGAAGAAAGAAAGAAAGAAACTTTAATTAAATACACTTAGTGTTAACTCTGTTATCTGCTTTCTCTGATACTGTTAATTTATTATTGTTCACTCTCTCTGGTTATGGTTCATATGAAATCCCAGTTGGTTACAGCCTTAGACCATAAAGTTTTATCATGGATTGTGTAAAATTAGTAAATACCAGATTGTTTTTGTTTATGGATAACTTCCTCTGTAGATAACAGGTTATTATAACAAAATTTGTGCAAAGTCTATAAACTGTGAACAAAATTCTGACTCCTTTGTTTAGAAGTCCTTTATGAATGAATATATGGCATTCAAGAATAATGATTTACATGCCATGTATCTAATATCCTAAAGTTGCAAATCATCTTACAGGTTTTTAAAAATTAGAACTCATGGATTTATCTTCAAATATGATGTAGCTTATACTGCAAATTTTCCTAGTGTCACATAAGAGATGCATTCTGTGTGTGAACCCTTTATATCAAATATCTGTAAACTTTTGTTTTTCCCTAAAATAAAAATAAAATTTAAAGTTCTGGTCTATAACTTGTAATCTTGTTTAAGGAATGAGTAATTTATTTAAAATGAGTAATTTTATGATGTACCTCTAATTCTAAATCATCTCTGATTTATATTGGCTATTTGAATGTATAAAATGTATTTTCCAGAAACTTGGAAATAAGGTTTTGCTATAACCTACTACACATATTTTTATTTTTATTTATTTTTAAAGATTTTATTTATTTATCAGAGAGAGAGGGAGAGAGAGCGAACGAGCACAGGCAGACAGAGTGGCAGGCAGAGGCAGAGGGAGAAGCAGGCTCCCTGCGGAGCAAGGAGCCCGATGTGGGACTCGATCCCAGGATGCTGGGATCATGACCTGAGCCGAAGGCAGCCGCTTAACCAACTGAGCCACCCAGGCGTCCCTACACATATTTTTAATTGGAGGTCCATGTAAATGTATACTTTTAGCCTATAAAGATATTCTGTTAATTGTTTTTAGTAAAAAAAAACAAAAACGTTTCTGGCTTAATAACTTTCAAATCAGTTACTCTTATCTTTAACTTGATTTATATGAGTATGTACATGTTATCCTTATTGAATAATTACTATGAAAAACTATAATTTTAACAGAAATAGTAGAATGTAATACAGTGCATTTTCATGCATTCTTTCTTACCCAGGCATTTCCAAGATGTTTTCTTAGGTTTTTCCCTTAAAATATTGAAAATTTAGTAAATATCCTAGGAAAACTCAATTACACTACCAATTTTTTCAATTGTAAAATTCTGAATTTTAAATGATTTATAAATTCAATCTTCTAAATACATTACTTCCTGTCAATTTGGAAATGACCTGGGGTTTTCTCTTTTCTTGTTGCATGTGATCTAGTGTAGTGCACTGAAGAAACTTGCGAAGATTTTGATATCTGCCCTGAGGGGAAAAAAATATATCAAGTAGTGGCTTATAAACTTAAGAAGAAAAAAACCAAACATAATATTTTTTGAGACTTTCCGTTTTCATGTGTCCTATTGCTCTATAATTATTCCTGTGCTCCCTCTACATGTCAGTACTATGTTCATATTTGTGTAATTGTCATATTTTTCCCTTTTGATAGTTACTCCTATCTTCTATTTCCTTAATGTGTGTGTGTGTGTGTGTGTGAATACCTGTATGTTCTTAGCATATTGTCATGACATGTTCAAAACCTGTTCTTTTTTTAAAATTTTTTTTTAATTTAAACATATAATGTAACCCCACTGCCCTCTCCCAACCCCTCTTCCCCCACCCCCCTCAGTTTGTTTTATGACATTAAGAGTCTCTTTTGGCAAAACCTGTTCTTAAGACCCTTTCATCATCTATATTAGTATTATGAGTAATCAGAAAAATAACCATAGATATATATTTATAAAAGATGGTGATAATCACATTGAAATACCTACATTTCCTTTGATTTATAGTGTCCTATTCCACTGATTTCTAGCATTTCTTTTCTAAGATAATACTTGTATCTCAACTGTACACGTGGCCTAACAATTGTTATTGTGTTGCCATAGCTGCCTTCCGTTGAGCTATTTTATTTTATTTTAACTTTATTTTTTTTATTTACTTGATAGACAGAGATCACAAGTAGGCAGAGAGGCAGGCAGAGAGAGAGGAGGAAGCAGGCTCCCTGCTGAGCAGAGACCCTGAGGTGGGGCTTGATCCCAGGACCCTGAGATCATGACCTGAGCCGAAGGTAGAGGCTTAACCCACTGAGCCACCCAGGTGCCCCCGTTGAGCTATTTTAGATAGACCGTTCAGATGAAACAGAGAAGGTACAACACAGTCTCGGGGAATCATGATAAAAGTGGGGTCTGGGAGGTAGGAGGAAGGGGCAAAGAAAGGTACCTGGGAGAAACTTCTGTGAATGGTCTGGTGGCAGGAGCGAGTGAAGGAAATACTTGTCCAGGTCCTGGGACCAAGGGATGTAGCCTCGGAGCTCTAAGTATGGAGTGTCCCTGCAATCTAATTCCTCTAGAACGAACGGTGTTCTAGGTCTATCCTATTGTGCATTGAAATCTGTCTTCTTAAATGAGATTATATAATATCTGGGTCTATATTCATGTAACTATTTTACTTTGTCTCATTATGGATTTTTCCTAAAAATAATATAGAATGGTATTCGTGGCAGGGTTCTTTAGATTTCTAGAAGAAAGCATATAATCGTATAGCTCTGTGGATCAAACAGTTTTCCACAAATTGGAGAGTCTGATTTTTAAACCCTGCTATAAATGTGTTCAGTTACTAAGATCTTAGTGTCCTCAATACCTAGTACAGTAACTGACAAGTATTTTATGTCCAATGAATGTTAGGCAATGGGAAAGTTGGCTATAGACCCTGCGTCCCCTTTGGGACTACTTCTTTCTATTCCCCTCAGGGAGATATATGGTAATAATGTTTTATGTAATGCCAGCAAAGTTTAAGAATCGGTGCGCAGATGTCGGGACTTCAGAACCATGTCTCTTCTACCCTCAGTTCCCTTCCTCTTAGCCTCTCCTCTAAATCCGATCATCTTTTTAAGGCCCTGCTCTTAAAACCTAGGAGATTCCCTCAGCTGACCGACATCCCTCTTGGCTCCCACTCCTTGAAGCCATCTGCTTTCTACTCCCTTAAAAGCCCAATGCTCTGCTCTCCACCACCCTGAACTCCCCAAGTTCGTGCACCGTGCCTTGCTCCCCTTGGCCATGATCCAGCTCCTGGCTGTGCCATCTGGCCATAGTAGGTGGTCAATGAATGCAGCAGAGGTTCTTGTCTCTCCATATGAGCGTTACGGAATCAAGCAGGCACAGACGGACTGGAACAGCATGGCATAACTAGAATAACATTTGAGAAGTTAAGGACAGTGTTCCACTTTGCTTAAATAGGAAAGAACCAGGTCATCCTGTTACTTGGTGTGGATTTGTTATGTTTTCTCTTGTGTTGCAGATATCGGTCACTAAAAACATTTTTTCTGAAAGAAAATGTGTTCAGATAAATTTCTAAATTTGTCTGAAAGGCATATTCTAAAATCTGACCTGCAAAAAATATGCTTAGGTAATTTTCTGCATTGTCTTCCCCTGAGAATTCCAATTAAACAATTTCTCTTTAAAAAGAGCAAGTACTGGGGCGCCTGGGTGGCTCAGTGGTTTAAAGCCTCTGCCTTCGGCTCAGGTCATGATCTCAGGGTCCTGGGATGGAGCCCCGCATCGGGCTCTCTGCTCAGTGGGGAGCCTGCTTCCCCCCCCCCTCTCTGCCTGCCTCTCTGCCTACTTGTGATCTCTGTCAAATAAGTAAATAAAATCTTAAAAAAAAAAGAGCAAGTACTAAGCTCTGAGGTAAATGAGACACTCTATAGCCCAGAACTGAGAAAGATTGCTAATTTTATTGAGCAATATTCTTATCATCTATGTGAGTGCATTTTAAAGGAGAGAATCCTTTATTTCTAAGCCAAGAATTTGTGTTTTATTCCCAGTTCTTCCTCCAAAGCAATGCTCACTGTACCCTCAGTTACCAGTCATTTAACGTTTCTGACCTTCAGGGTCTTACCTCTTGAATGGAGTTGTTAATTGTTCAGGGAGATGTTAAGAAAATAGTTTGGAGAGATGCAACAGAGAGTTTTACTTTCACAAGAGAAGATACAGAAAGGTAATTGAGGTTGCTGGTCTTTGGGTCAGAAGACCTGAAATTTAACCTGAAGTTCCCCATATACTACCTGTGTGACCTTGGGCAACACATTTCAGCCCCTGGACCTTAAGGTCTCTTTGTCAGTAAAAAAGATGAATAGACTCAATGATGGGTATGGCTGTTGCCGCGGCAGCTTGAAAATGCTGCAGTCTGGCCCCCCCATTATACATGTTTCTTATAAATCCCCTAAACAGTAATAGTGCCAGCGGATTGGACTTGGATGTTAGCAACCCAGAGAAGGTTCTGGACCTCAAATGTGAAATGTATTGGGGTCTCTCTAAGATAAACCTCTGGACATTCAAGACTGAATAGAAATGAAGACTTCTAGGAAAACATCAGAAAAATTCACTAGATAGGGAGATAGAAGCCAGGTTTTTTAATTACTTGGCTAAAACGAAATGTGATGGATTAAATTAATCAACCCCCATTAATAAAATATGATAAATACATGACAGTAGTACTCATCACACCAGGATACTAAAGAGCAGAAATCTTGGGTGATCACAGAAATTCCTCGAAGATGACACGAATCATAACTTTGGGCAATGTGACATAGCTGTAACCCATTGAAAACGTCTGGCAGCCAGCCTCCTGTGAGGCAGTGGGAAGTGCGGGGGGGGGGGGGGGGGGGCCCGCGGGGGGGGGGGGGGGTAAGAGACAGTATGCTGTGAATCTCCAGCAGATATCAGAAATCCTGAGTATTGCAGATCCAAAGCCATTATTCATATGTGTCAGGAGACCAGGCTGTTACCTCTGTGTTCTTGTTTTCTACAATATTAGCCCTGTGCATGGTTGGTTTTAAGGTCTCTCCTAGATGTACAGGGACATTTACACAGCTGGAACCGATGGTCCTGGATGAGAAGCTTGGCCACCATGTGACCTTGGAGTAGGTGCTTAAATTTTCAGATCCCCAGTTTCCCTCACCTGTACAGTAAGGATACAATTATCCACCATAATAAGCTAGGGTGAGAATTCAGTCAGTATGAACTGTATTTTGCATTCAACAGACCTTTTATAAATATGAATACACAATCAACATCTCTTTCATGAAATTACATCTCCTATCTCCTTTTAATGATAGCTAGCCCTTTGACTGGCATGATGTTCTTTTTCAGCTGGATTGAAACCTCTACCTATGGCAGGAAGAACACCACCAGAAACAGTGCACACTCGAGATTATCCTAGGCTCTGACCAAACCACAGAGGTCTCTGGGTCTGTGAGGGATGGAGGAGAGAGTGGGTTGTCTCACCTGAGACCTTACGCAGTACTGCTCAACCTCTTAGTCTCTACCTTCCCGTCTTCCTCACCCTCTTCCTTTCATTTGGCTCTCTTCTTCCTTCCCGCTGCTTTCATGTGGCCCATGTGAGCTGACACTTGTTTGTATTAAAAGCCATGTAATATGTTGCTTCCCTGCAAGAGCTCCCTCACTCCCATCACTCTCCCACAGTCTCTGGCTCCCACTTTTCTTGCTTTAAGAGCTGTTTGTTATCCTACTCATCTCTTCTCTACCTTTTGACCTTGTCTTCTTAGCTTAGCAGAAGTTTACTCGGCTCTAGATGGCATTGTATTTCCTATCCCATACTCTTTCGCTAGGAACACATGAGGGGCGCTCCCCCACGTCCGTCCCCTACCCTTTTTTTTTCTTTTTTCTTTTTTTAAGTTCCCAGGGATACCTCCACAGTTTATATCACTGCTCTCCAGTGTCAGACCCTCCAGTGTCACCTCATTTCTCTCAGAATAAAATCTCAGTCTTGCCTGACACTGCCTCTTTCTGATTCTTCTAAGTGCCCTCCCCGTTGCTCCCTCTGTGGCAGCCACACTGGCCTCCTTAGTATTCCTTAAACCCACCAAGCACTTTCACATCTCTGAGGTTTGTGTTTGCTGTTCCCTGTAGCTGAAATGCTCTTCCAGCCACACATCGGCATGGCTGTCTTCCTCCCTTCCTTCAGGTCTCACTCCAAAGTCACCAAAGAGACCTTCTTTGACCACCCTACATGAATTGCATCTACTCCCATCTCTATCCATCTTATTTCATTTTGTTTTTCTTTTTCTAAAGCTTTATTTATTTGTTTAGTGTCCGTATCCCCCAACCTCCAGGATAGAATCTACAGAAGAGCTTGAATTTTCTTTCATATTCTCTTGTATCACTAAAATAATCCATGGCACAGAGTGAGCAATAAATTATTTGTCAAATGAATGAATAAATGAGCTCTCCTCTTACCCAGGCTTACAACCAGCCAGTCCTTAGCTAGCTGACGGTTTATTAAGAATAACTATCTATCTGGCAAGAGTCCCTGCTATCTATCTATCCTTCTATCTATCTATCTATCTATCTATCTATCTATCTATAATACATATCTTAGTGCAATCTGTCTAAATTTAGGTATTTTACATGCAACCAATATTCTGCTAAGGGGCTTCAGCTGGGATTGTTCACAAAGGTGTTCCTTTCTTTTTTTGGGGGGGGGCATAATGGTTTCTCATCATGGTTTTATTTGCATTTATTTGATTTCTACTTAGAGTGAACTTTTTTCCATAATGACATTAGTCATTTGGGGTTTTTTTCCTATATTTACCTACTCTTTTTAAAATTTATTTATTTTTATTTTTTATTAACATATAATGTATTATTTGTTTCAGGGGTACAGGTCTGTGACTCAGCGGTCTTACACAATTAAGAGCGTTCATCATACCCTCCCCAGTGTCTGTCACCCAGCCGTCCCATCCTTCCCATCCACCTCCCCTCCAGCAACCCTCAGTTGGTTTCCTGAGATTAAAAGTCTCTCATAGTTTGTCTTCCTCTCTGGTTTTGTCTTGTTTCATTTTTTCCTGCTTCCCCTATGATCCTCTGTCTTGTTTCTCGAATTCCTCATACCAGTGAGATCATATGATAATTGTCTTTCTCTGACTGACTTATTTTGCTTAGCATAATACTCTCTAGTTCCATCCAAGTCATTGCAAGTGGCAAGATTTCATTTTTTATGGCTACATAATATTCCACTGTGTGTGTGTGTGTGTGTGTGTGTGTGTGTGTGTACACATCACATCTTCTTTATCCATTCATCTGTTGATGGACATCTAGGCTCTTTCCATAGGTTGGCTATTGTGGACGTTGCTGCTGTAAATATTGAGGTACACATGCCCCTTCAGATCACTACATTTGTATCTTTAGGGTAAATACCCAGTAGTGTGATTGCTGGATCATAGGTAGCTCTATTTTCAACTTTCTGAGGACCCTCCATGCTGTCTTCCAGACTGGCTGCACCAGCTTGCATTCCCACCAACGATGTGGGAGGGTTCCCCACAAAGGTGCTCCTTAAAGCTAATTTGATTCAACACACCACAGATAAGATTTTATCTAAAATCATTAAAACTATAAAGTCAGTATATTTAGTTAATTGAAATTACACTGGAATGTATCTCTTACACTGGAATGTGTAGGTAACAAATGTGAGTTTTGTTCAAAATATCTGTCTCCTCGTATAAAGAATGGGAAGCGATTTGGAAGCCAGGGGTGGCCAGATTCATGTCTCAATCCGTCCTGCTTTTTTCCTGCCATATTCCTACTCCAGATTCTTAAATGCCTGGTGAGAGCCAGTGAGGGGGAGCTCAGGGCTTAAGGAGTTGTAACACTGGAGACAGGCTTTGTTGATTCAAATCCGGGCCCTGCTGCTCAGTGGCTTTGTGTCCTTGGGTAAGTTACTTAAGGTCTCTGAAACTCCATTTCCTTATCAGGGTTAAGACACTCTGCCTCCAGGGTCGTCCTGAGGATTTAATGAGTTAATCCATGCAAAGCACTTATAGGATTGGCACATAGAAAGTACACGTTAGCTATGATTATTGCTAATATTCCTCCTGATAAAACAGCTGTCACTTCTTAGAGTTTTACTGTCCTCTTTCCTGGGCACCTGGCCCAGGATTTACTGCACAGTACTCAGCCACCACGCCCTTGGATCCCTTGGTAGTAGTGTTATAGGCTCTGTCTTCTCCCTTCGACTTTTCTCCCCCACTTCCCCTCTCTTCCCTCCTTCCTTCCTTCCCCCTCTTCCCTCCCTTTCTCCTCATAAATCCTGCCTTTTCTTATTTTCTTCTACACTTTCTCTCTCATACATTGTACAGTCTGTTCTGGATTAGCTCTCCCTGTCTTCTCCTCCATTCTTGCGCTGTTTCTGTTCTCATTCATAGAGGAAGGGTTCTGGACAACAAGGAGCTGTCATGTCACTAGGAAGAGTCCCCAGAAACAAGTCTTTTGGAGCTCTCACTTCCTGGGTAGAATTCTGCTCTTTCAAGGGGCCTCTGCTTCTGAGATCTGAAGGCCTTCATCAAAGACTGCTTGCGACTCAAGTGGATCAGAAATGCCATCTCAGCGCTCTTCACTCATGTATGGGTTATACCGGCCACATCCAGGGCTTTAGAAAACATGGACCTGTCTTATCAACAATCACGGGCGAACCATAAAATCAACCATAACCAATTGTATTGCTTGCTGCTCCTGGGGGGGCATGGATGAAATAATGTGGTCTCTTTGATGCCTAATAAAAGTTCAAGTCCAGTGATGGTGAGAATGTAATAAGGAATGAAAGACATGTTCAGTGCAAATGTGGTTTTTTTCCCTCATTGTCCTATTAGATGAGGAGCTCCTCGAGCAAAGGGACCACGTCTGCTGTCTTCATTTGTAATGTTTAGGACCAGTGCCCCGCTTAGTGCCCTATTCACAATATGTGCTCAGTAATTCAACACTCCCTGAATTTTTGCTTTGCAAGTACTGGACAAACGTGGTCAAAAATTCTGAGTACAGGGGCGCCTGGGTGGCTCAGTGGTTAAAGCCTTTGCCTTCAGCTCAGGTCCTGATCCCAGGGTCCTGGGATCAAGCCCCGCATCGGGTTCTCTGCTCAGCAGGGAGCCTGCTTCCCCCCCAACTCTCTCTGCCTGCCTCTCTGTTCACTTGTGATCTCTGTCTGTCAAATAAATAAAAAAAAATTAAAAAAAATTCTGAGTACACAAAGGCTAAAAGAATGAGTGCAATGCTTTATGTGACTGCCATTCAGGTGGCTCTGTAAAACAGACAATTCTAAGCACTAAATTGTCAGACCAGTTTTAAAAAAAAAAAAAGATCACAAATCTCAATAGCCCCATACACTTTTACAGCATATCTTTTGTGGTAATTATTATAGTAGACAACCTTATTCATGATTTCACTTTCCTCAGTTTTAATTACCTTCAGTCGGCCATTGTCAGGAAGCAGATGAACCTCCTTCTGACCTATCCTCAGAAGTTCAATAGTAGCCTAACGTTAGGGCACAATGCCTTCGTCATTTACCTCACTTCATCTCATCACATAGATATTTTATCATCTCGTATCATCACAAAATGGAAGAAGAGTACCGTACAATAAGGTATTTTGAGAGAGATGATAACATAACTTTTATTACATATTGTTCTATTATATTATGAGTTACCATTGTTCATCTCTTACTGTGCCCACTTTATAAGTTAAACTTTACCATAGGTATGTATGCATAGGAAAAACCAGTATATACGGGGTTTGGTTCTATCCATGGTTTTAGGCACCCATGGGGCATTCTTGGAAAGTATCTGGGTGGATAACAGACAGAGGGGGGAATCTACTGTACTGTAAATTATAGTGATATAGAAATATATTTTAATTCTCTCTATTACTTATTAAAGTCCTTGAGGAACTGTTTCTGCTGTTGTGCTACACACATCATACGCTTCTAATACCTGTTTGCTGAATAAATGAATGATGAAATGGATGATGTTATATTTACACTCATTCAGAATGTTCAAAGAGGTTTCACATAATTCAATGGTCTTATTAAGTAAAAAGTTACTATGTATTTAATATATATGGACTGACATTAAAATATAAAATTCTACAAGGCAAAATTATACCAAATGATACTATTTTTTATGATACAAAAGGCACTTCAAGACCTTTAACTTACAAAATTGAAAGAAACCAATGGTTTCCTAAAAATATATCTTCATCTTTTGTTTTGGTCTACCAGTAGTTTACCATGACTTTTAAATAAATCTGCTTTGTCAAGTTGTCTAGTTGTATGGATCATGAAAAAGGCGATTTTATATTCTAGTCGGAAAGATTTTAGAAGCTAAAGTACCTTGAGAAAGACAATGTAACATTGAACCAAAGTGATGAAAATGATTATATTTTAGTCTTTCTTTAATACATTTGATTCTCGACATATTACATTTCTAGACCAAAATGGTTTGTACATCTCTGTTGCTTAAGCAGGAGGAAATCATTATAATAAAAAGAGTTATTGAAAATGGTCCATGTTGTGTAATTCCCAGGATAAATGGGCTGAGTAGCAAATATTTCTGTTGTGAACTGTTTAATACCGAAATGTGCATTATTAAACCCATTTGTTGAGCACATTGAAAGATCGAATATCTTTCTAACTCGACACTGGAAAATGTTTATTTGCCATTCCTCTCCTTCCTCTGCTCTGATCTTGTTAGATACTATTTCTGGGTTTTCTGGAATCCAACCATATTGGGGGGGTCGAGAATCATAACTGAAGAAACCAAAAAAACAGAATTTATAATTTATAAACACATATTTTTAACAAGATCATAAGAAATTTTAAATAGCATACACAATAGAAACAGCATGTAGGAAAACATACAGAATGATGTGGTGGGTGGCTATTTTACACTATCATAAACAAACTACACATTTGAAGAACACAAAAACAGTAGTCATCAGGTTATAAGAATTTGAATGTAACAAAGGAATGCTAGTGATCAGATGGTTTGGACACTTTTGGACACTTCCAAACCATCTGATTTGATGCCTTTTTTTTTTTTTTAAAGATTTTATTTATTTATTTGACAGAGAGAGAGATCACAAGTAGGCAGAGAGGCAGGCAGAGAGGTGGGGGGAAGCAGGCTCCCCACTGAGCAGAGAGCCCGATGCGGGGCTTGATCCCAGGACCCTGAGACCATGACCCGACCCGAAGGCAGAGGCTTAATCCACTGAGCCACTCAGGCACCCCTGTGATGCCCTTTGATTTTATAAGTAAATTACTTTATGCATACTGTGTACTGAAGTAATATACATTTAACTATTGTCCTTTAAAATCCTGTGTGTGCAAGTTGTTTTTATTTCATTTAGAGTAATCATATGTGGGCCTGGTTCCTTGCTCCAATGACTTCTCCTCAAAACCCACCTCTGTTGAAAAATCAACTGAGCCCCAAAGACTAGAGTTGGAGGTAGTAGCAACAGCTGGAGTGGAAGAAGCAGAAAGCTGTTTTCCTCTTTGATGATCCTTTTCTCCCCCAGTTAATGCCCCTTATCTAGAGTCAAATCACAAGTAAAACATCCAGGTGTAGCTTTATCTATTTCCTCATTCATTCAACAAATATCTACTGAGCGCCTACCATGTGCCAGCTCGGCGCTCAGCCGGGGGACAGGTTGTACAAAGTTGTTAAAGTGACATGAGGCTTCTGGAGAGAGCTTGAAGTTCAAAACCCAGAATTGGAAGTCAGATAAATGGTGTAAGAAATGCCTTTGAAGCAGATGAAAACCAAGGGAAGTTAAATGAAGAGGCAGATGTGTGTTGAGACGTAGAGGAGATAGGAGACCGGTTATGTTCAATTGCTTTGGAAAGTCTCTGCTCTGAATGCTACAGGGAAGATACAGGAGAGTTTGAGGAGAGAGAATTATGTGTGTAGAGCTGTTGGGGAGAACGTTCCCAGCACTGAGTCAGGGGACTGTTGTGGGCCTTGTGGCACAATGGAGGCAAGCGTGAGTGTGGAATCGGGAGTTGGAGTAGTCCCGGCTTTCCCCCAGCAATGCTCCTGGGCGTACATGGAAACACCAGGTAGCATGTATGATATGGTTGTGCCTGCTGATGTCATGGGTCACAAGGATGTGGCAAGGGCTTTGGTGGAGAGGGCAATGATGGCCTGAGAAGAGGGCTCATGAATGGATTAAACTATGAAGGATTTTGCATTTCTTGAACTCAGTGAGCAGAAAGCAGGGAGGAGGTTGGAAAGGGGAGGAGTGCAGCTGTACACTTGGGGGCTGGCTATCAAAAAACAAACATTTCAAGTGCCTGCCATGGTTAAATTCTGGGAATGATTGTGCTGGTGGACGGAGGCTGGAGTTGGAGGACTGCAGGGAACACGATCATGGGACTCTACAGCTGAGGTAACAGATGGGTCCCCAGCAGTTTGAAGGTGTCAGAAAGTGGTGATGAGGAATGAGGACATGGAGGAAGATCAGAAGCCAGGTGCTGTATTCATTTAGAAAGATGGAAGTGGGTCTCATGAAAGTTCAGTAAACAACAGCTGTGGTGCCTCTAAAATGGGGGAACAGAGAACTGGTGTCAATTTTAAATGAGAAGGGAAAGAAGTGGACAGTTGAGTAGTCCAATAGTTGAAAGTCTGGGCTTGTAAATTACTGAGAGAAAAATCCCAAGAGGGCCAGAGTTTATTTTGAAGATATCCACGTACTACATACAATCAGCCACATTTTTTTTCTAGGTTCATTCAAATACATGTTAATTTATTAGTTGTTGATTTGATTATTCATCATTATGAATACTGCCTTGGGTAAGAAAAAGAAAAAGATGTCATTTTTTAAAAAAGATTTTATTTATTTATTTGACAGAGAGACAGAGAGAGACGGCAAGAGCCAGAACACAAGCAGGGGGAGTGGGAAAGGGAGAAGCAGGCTTCCCTCCAAGCAGGGAGCCCGATGGGGGGCTCCAGGTCCGGCTTGATGTGGAACTTGATGAGGGGCTTGATGCCAGGACCCTGGGATCATGACCTGAGCCGAAGGCAAATATTTAATGACTGAGCCACCCAGGTGCCCAAAACGATATTATTTTATATTCTGCCTTAATTCCTTTCTGACACTTTTTTGGTTGTATTTTTTTTTTCATGGTCTCTCAGCTTTAAAAATGTCAAATAGTGGGAAGGAGGATACACTTTCCCAAATATCAGATATGCAAGGCTTTTTGCATATACCAAGAATGAGATCCCGTTGGCAGAACCAACTAAACTAGAGAGTATGTTATTTTTCAAAGTAATCCTCTGTACCTGAAAGGAAAACCCTGTATTAATCCTTTTTTTTTCTAAATACCATAATTTATCTACTCTTACTTATATAATCATAGTCTTGGACTGGCTTTCAAAACTACCATTATATTAAGTATGTAAAATACAACTGATATGATTATTGAAGTGTACTTTTTGCATTAGAATGGAGAACACAAATTTTGTTGAGTTTCCTCACATATGAAGAAGTGCTCTGATAAGCTTACAGACATATCAGTATATTCACAGATATTCTGATTATCCCAAAGCTAGTTTTTTTGCATGGGTAGCTACCTAAATTGTTTACAAAGCATAGCGAATGCTATTTACATCACAATATAATATCCCCCTCCCAAGGAACTTCTTAATAGGGACAGCAGATCATAGCAGTCAAGGTTGTTGTTGACAAACACCAGCTACGTGCTAAAAGGCAGGTGTTCTTACATTTATTATGCTTCTATTGTGCTTTTCATCACAACTATAACTTATCTGAATATAACACTTATCTGAAAATGTTAGTAATTTGAAAGATTTCATAGCACTAAGAGTGAACCAACCCTATTCATGCATTGAGATGAATTTATTACTTTTCAATCCTTATTTAAGTAAACCAGGTCCACGGAATCCCAAAATAAGGTATTACCACTTTCCTACTTTCCTGCCTGGCATGTTAATTCTCCTTTGGAAGACAGTCCTCTTGCCTGCTGGATCCTTCTCTTAGTCTGACTCTGTTTGATATGAGATCAAAGGGCTTTCATTTTCTGTATCAATTAGGCGGCTGTCTTGTCTCAATGAGATTAAGTAGCCTCTGGAGAGGAGTGAGACCAGAACAGCCAGAGATGAGCTGATGGTTAGCATATAATATGGCTGTCTTAATTCTTTCTAAATGATAGTTTGTCTAGTCTGATGTCTTTCTTTTATGGTTGTGTCTGAGGCTCATTTGTTCAGGGCAACCATGCAGCACACACCAGACCTGATAATCAGTGGTTTGAGTTTCTAAAAAGTCTGGAAAGATACATCAATCCTCTTGCAGGCTTAAGAGGTTTCCCCTACTAAGGCAAAGTCCAGTTTTCTGTGGTTGTTTCTTTGAATTTTTTTTTTTTGTAGGATACCAAGTACCAGAATATTTTACTGTAAATAAATTCTAAATCTTATACCCCCAAGTTTACCTCAAAGTTGCTTAATGGAAGCATTATCAAAAGCTTTTGTTGAACCCCAGGCAAAGCTATGTAAGCCCAGTGTTAGTCCTGCTATATAGAGAGATTCTTCTGTATCTAGAAGTTTCTGGTCTGCATTTTCCACTTTCATATTTAACTACTTTTTTTTTTTTAAGATTTTATTTATTTATTTGAGAGAGAGTGAGAATGAGCAATGGGGAGGGGCAAAGGGAGAAAGAGAGGGAGAAGCGGACTCTCCATTGAGCAGGGAGCCCAATGTGGGGCTCAATCCCCGAACCCTGGAATCATGACCTGACCTGAAGGCAGATGCTTAACTGACTGTACCACCAAGCGCCCCTTAACCACCCTTCTTGAGATAAGAATTTAATGATTTCCCTAGAGAAAGTGAAGCAATGTGTTTAAAGGAGTAAACGAGACACTGGTTTTTATTAACAACATCCTCTCTCCACCTGTTCACTCTGTCTTTACTTTCAGAGCTTTCCTCATCAGTCGCATTGTCAAGAAAAAAAGAGGTCGTCAGACATCAACTCACCGACTTGGTCTTCCTTAACCATCTTCAGACTTCTCTAGGCTTAAACCTATTCTTCCTTCTTCCCTCTTAGCCCAGAAGAAAAACTTCTACTACTTTCCCAGTCTTGGCCTTCACCCTGAGCCTTCAAAATCTGGCTTCCTCAGTATCTTCCCTCCTCTCATGTTTGTGACCCATCCTCTCTCTTCTGGGTACACATGTGCTTGAGACTCCACCAGACGTTAAAGAAATAAAAAACAGTGACAAAAACAACTACTCTTTCTTTAGCTCAACTTCCTTTTTTTCTGGGCTAATGCCTTACATTTCACCTTTTCATCATCAAATTCTCAAGAAAGACTACATGACTTATTGTATTCATTAGGTCCTTTTCTCTCTCTCTCTCTTTTTTAACAATAAACACCGTTATTACATGACTGAAGATAAGAGGGAGGAAGATTTATTTGCTTTCCTGGGCTTTGATTTTCCTCAGAGAGGACTCTAGCTCCTTGCCTTCTAGTGTGGAGCCACTGACTCAGCCACACTGGCTGGATCTTGAACCGATGCATGAAAGAAGCTGGCCTGGCTGGAAATGCTCCTCCAGAAGACAAAAACAAGGAACGCTCTGCGGATTTGCTTGCCATCCTTGCACAGGGATCTTCTCTGTGTTGTTCCAATTTGAGTGTATGGACTGCTGAAAGGAGCACGGTCCCATTCTCCTTCTAATCCACTGCTGTCTGATTCTGTGCTCACTGCTACTCTCACCAGCCTGGGGAAGAACACTGAGTTACCATTCAATGGACACTGTCCTACTTGCCTCTCTTGTCCATTTGCCATTAATGGTTAGTATTTCTGGCAGGAAAGTCCTCTTCTCATCGGAGCTCTGCTTCTCTTCCTTCTTCTGGTCCCCGTCATGTATCCTTCCAAGTGTTATTTTATTTTATTTTATTTATTTATTTGATAGAGATCACAAGTAGGCAGAGAGGCAGGCAGAGAGAAGGGGGGAATCAGGCTCCCTGCTGAGCAGAGAGCCCGATGTGGGGCTCAATCCCAGGACCCGGAGATCATGACCTGAGCTGAAGGCAGAGGCTAGGCTTAACCCACTGAGCCACCCAGGCGCCCCTCCAAGTGTTTTGGCTCTTCAATTATTTTTTGTCCCTCTGTCCATCCTTGAGAAGTTGGGATTCCCTAGCGTTTGTTTCTTACCCTTTTCTCCTCCTTCCCCTCCTCATCCCCCTCACCCTGAGGCAGTCTCATGCTTTGGCCTGATTTCTTCTCCAGCCATAGATCTGGATCTCCAACTACTCATAGGAATTCCCCTTGAGGCACCTCAGAGTTCAGTACACAGTAAATAACTGACATGGCATTTTCCCTACAAATTGTTCACATAAATTTCGTCTCCCCTTTTCCTTAGCTCAGCCAGAACCCCCTCATTCTCCCAGACGCCCAAGAGTGAACCAGGCCCCTTTCCTCACCTCCTTACGTCCTTTCAGTTCTACCTCCTCAGAAGCCATCTCCTGCCCCTTCATTCTTCATTCCACTTCTCCAGTCTAGGTCAGAGCGCATCAGTGAGGTCAGACTCACACTTTGAAGGTTGCACCTAGGGTTTTCCTTAGTTGTATTTCTACAACCAGATCTGATCACGTCACTACCAGGATTAAGGACTTTCTTCAATTTCCATCTGCCAACAGGATATACTTTAGCTCAAACTCTTTAGAGCAGTGTAAGATCTCCTTCAGAATGTAGCCAAGTCTGATTTTTCTATTGACTCTCTGGTCTCCCACCCCCATATGCCTTTACACACTCCAGAATATTCCCCATTTGTGCCTTCATAGCTAAGATCAAGGAGCTCCTTTTCCGTGAAGTGATCCTGTTTCTTCTCTCCTCTTTCTGTCTGGCAAATCCTGATTCCTCCTTTTTTTTTTTTTTTTAAAGATTTTATTTATTTATTTGACAGAGAGAGAGATCACAAGTAGGCAGAGAGGCAGGCAGAGAGAGAGAGAGAGAAGGAAGCAGGCTCTCTGCTCAGGGACTCGATCCCAGGACCCTGAGATCATGACCTGAGCCGAAGGCAGAGGCTTAACCCACTGAGCCACCCAGGTGCCCCTGATTCCTCCTTTTATGTGAAGTTGCCATGTGGCCTCCTTTCCATTCCACCAGTCTTTGCTGACCACAGCCTGCCTCCACCCCATACCCGCCTCTTTCACAAAACGAATTGTTATGCCTTTGCTGTTCCAGAGCATTTTACGCAGGCTTCCACTTAAAGTCCTTGTCTCATTGTCTTACAGCTATTTTTCTGCTGCCCTGTCTCCCCTATCAGACCACCAGCTCTTCTAAAGCCATGTTAACCTTTCCCACTATGCCAAAGATGCTCACCAAACTCCAACTGTATCTTCAAGATGAAATAGAAAGCCTAAGAAGGGCACCTGGGTGGTTCAGTCGGCTAAGTGCCTGGCTCTTTTTTTTTTTTTTTTTTAAAGATTTTATTTATTTATTTGAGAGAGAGAAAGAGAGAAGGAACAAGCAGTGAGGAAGGACAGAGGGAGAGAGAGAAGCAGACTCCCTTGTTGAGCAGGGAGCCTGATGCTGGGCTTGATCCCAGCACCCAGAGATCATGACCTGAGCTGGAAGGCATGTGCTTAACCCCCTGAGCCACCCAGGTGCCCCATGCATCTGGCTTTTGATTTCTGCTCAGATCATGATCTCTAGGTCCTGGGATCAAGCCTCATGTGGGGCTCTGCACTCAGCAAGGAGTCAGTTGGAGATTCTCTCTCCCTCTGCCGCTCCCCCCACTTGTGCATGTACACTCTCTCTCTCAAATAAATAAATTTAAAAAGAAGGAAAGAAAGGAAGAAGGAAGGAGGAAGAAGGAAAAGAAAAGAGAAGAGAAGAAAACCTTAGCTGACTGCCTTGGGCAGCAGTAGTGGTCCTCTGTCCTGCCATGATTTTGTATTCATGTACTTTCTTATAGCACTTGCTATATTGAACTTATATGTTTACTTTTCCATTTCTTCCACCAGACTGAGAGTATCTAAAAGCAGGGACCTCATCCTGTTCATCACTGCCATCCAAATGGTGCCCAGAACACAACAGGTACCAAGTAAATGTTTGTTAAATCAACTGCCACCCCCCCAAGTCTTTATTATTTGTATTGGGGTTATTTTTAGATGTGAATTGGTGCTCTTGTTTTGAACACCTACATAGGATATGTTTTACATGCCTATTAATTTTACCATGAATATTTTGTCTACAATGACCACCACCTGCACAATAGATCACTGAAAAATCTTGACTGCTAAAGAAGGATCACATTAAGTTGGTAGAAAACAACCTCGATTTGGGGGAAACTGAGCTGCAGAGAGTGCTGAATTAGAAGGAAAAGAGTGAGCACAGAGAGTGATATACAGTGCTTACGCATGGCATTGGAATGCCAGTAAATATGAAACATCCCACAGCCTACAGTTATTATTTTTTATAATAATTATTAACCTCATCAATTAGAAAAGAGAAAATCAAATGGAAGGTAACTGAAGTTACTTAACAAATTTATGCTAAAAAGCAACTTAAAAGCTATACTAAAAATCCCCCTTAGTCCTAGAACCATAGTGTATCTGCAGAGTTCTTTCCATTAGAGTTTTCCCCATAATTGTCAAGAAGAAAACAGCTGTGGCTGGTGTGAGGGTGAGCTGGGAAAACGAGGAAACTATCAGGAAAACCAGCTCTTCTCTTTTTCCCCTACATTACCTTACGCTTGTGGGTTTGCACAGTGAATTCACTCTATAACAGTCAACATGGATAAGTCCCTAGGCCATAAGTTGGAATATTTATCTGAGTGAATCTGGCTTCAGAGATCTCATTTTCTAAGCGCTAACAACATGAGTTATTTTGTGAACTCTCTAGTACTTCTTCAGTTAGGCAATTTAAATCACTAGTAATATAAATTAGTAGTTATGTTAATAAGATAACTCCACATTTCCTTTTAGCATGGTGAGTCCTCTCAAAATAGGGCTGTTTCAGCCAACCCAGTACATCTACCCTCACTGTATTTTTCCCTTTTTCTTTTTCCCCCACCTTGAGTCAGGCTGTGGTATGTTATGGGTATTTCCCAATAAATTACCAACCCCTGTACATGCATTTTTACCTAGCCCATATCCTGCTTCCTACACTCTTCTAAGTTTTATTCATGAATCACTCAAAATTTTACACATTCCAGAAATTACACATTTACTTTTCAGTATATAATAGCCATTCTTCCTCCCTTGTTTGAAATACTTTTTAACATTCGTTCTAAATGAATTCACCATGGCTCATCCTGGTTTGCATAATTATAGTTGGCTCTTATAAGTAATTATCAAGCTTCTTTCTTCTCTCTTTTCCCCCTGCTCATCCTTTTTATTTTTTTGTACAGAGTGAAGGGTTGGGGGGAGTTCCCTCATGGGGAGAAGCCTCCTGGCGGTGAGGGCACTTCACAGCTCATTGTCTATTGGGCATTGGCTCATTTAAAGAGTATTAGGCAGGTTGGGATTTGAGATTGGAGGAACCAGGGTGGAAAGCAATCTGTCTGCGTTAGAAAAGAATCAAGATGGAGAGCCCTAGCCTCAGAGTTGTCCCAGCCTTGCAAGAGGATTTTAAATTTGGGAGTCTTTAACAGCCTTTGAAAGATGAAGAAAGCACCCCTAGTATGCTAGAATTAGGAGGCGACGCTTCACATTTAAGAATAAATTCAGCGTCACCCAATGAGATGAGTTTTGGGAATTTACATAAAGAGATAGTTTAGACTAAAATTATAAGAAGCTTCCTGGGAATGAAAATATAATTGATTATGAAGAGTAGATGGAATGCTTGGGAGTTCATAATTGTCCTTTCCAGTCTATTAAAAAAATAAATGTTTAATAAAGATAGATTTAATAGGTAACTTTAATTATGGCTTTAATAAAATCCAAACAATATGAAAGGGCTTACAATGAAAAGTAAGTCCCCCTCTTTCCCTTCCTAAACAGGTTCCTTTCCCCTCTACCTTCTCCCTTCTCCCCCTAGTTCCGTTTGCTTCACAAAACCACAATTATCTCGTTGTTATTTATCCTTCTGGAGGAAGTCTATGCATTCACATCACAAACATATATGTGTGTGAGTTGTTCTTTATTTCACTACATGAATGATAGCATACTATATGCACTTGTCTGCACCTTACTTTTTCCTCTGATTGATGTGTCTTAGAGATCTTTTCCTTCGGAGTCCTGATAGAGCTGCCTTATGCTTTACAACCACTGCAAAATTTAATTAACTATTCCCTTCTGATGGACATTTAGGTGTTTGCATCCTTCCACTGTTATAAAACTATACTACATCATAGTTGACGCAGAAAGAACAACATGAAAACCTCCTGATGGGAGGGTTGGAGGGTTGGACGCAGGGTAGGACAGAATGAACTGTTGTTCTCACATGAACCAAACATTTTAAGGTTCTGCTTCTCTGTGTGCCTCATTGCCATGCATACATTGGGGAAAACATACAGGAGCTCTATTAAACGGCCACTTACTGTTATTTTCCTATGAGGTCGGTACATTTCCATTATGTGGAGTTATTATGTAAAATATCCCAAGTCTTATATGGCAGTGGGGGTATGTGTTAGGAATATACCTGAGTTATTTAAGGAGAGAACTACAATGTTGTGGAAAGGGCATTGTTCTGGGTCACAAGAACTTGGTTCAAGCCTCAACTCTGCCTTTTATTGGTGTGATCATTGAAATCCTTTTAGTTTCTCAAAGTCTTATTTTCTTCTTCTGTAAATGGAGGTAATTGTACCAAACTTGTGGTTCATAGATTTAATGAGATAATGCTTCTGAAGTGAGTCTATAAACCAGTGGTTCTCAGACTTTAGAGTTTCTGGTTCAGACAGTCTGGAGTAGACCTTGAGAATTTACATTTCTGATAAATTCTCATGAAATGCTGATGCTGCTAGTCTAGCGACCAGAATTTTGAGAAACACGGGTATAAGTCATTAAGAACTGGTAGGTGGTGTTACAGTTTTTGTCACTACAGTTATTACCCAAGAAAGAACACTGTCTTCACATGTGTCCTTAGAGACATGAGAGAGGTAATGGTAATCACTTTTGAATTAAGGTAGAAATTCTGCCTGTCGATCGATTGCAGAAATCTCTAAAGAAATTGAACTTATTGGGGGGGATACCGAACACATAATTATGCACACTTAGAGTTTATTTAAATGTTCATGCACCTCTGAATTCGCTGGTTAAGAGCACTTGACAGGAAGTGGAAGTACAAAAATAAACAAGAAAGGCTCATCTCGTGGCATTGCTGCCTTAACTGAACACAGGAAGTCCTGGAAATCTTGCAAGACTGTCTGTTCCTTCATGATGTCTAGCCTGATTTTAAGACCCCAAAGAGTATTTTATGTTTGTATTTCTCAGAGTTCTCCAGAGAAACAGAACCTACTGGAGAAAAAAAAAAATTACACACACACACACACACAGAGTTACTGTAGGTTGTAAGTTATTATAACCATGGTATAGTTCTAGTCTGAGTCTGAGAGCCAGCAGAGCCAATGGTATAAATTCCATTCCAAGTCTGAATCCAAAGGCAAGGGAAGACCAATGTTTTAGCTCAAAGACAAGAAGAGAGAAAGAATTCCTTCTTAATTTTTTATTTTGTTTATGTCTTCAAAAGACTGAACAAGACCTATCCACAATGGGGAAGGCAATCAGCTTTACTCAGTTTCCCAATTCAAATGTTAGTCTTATCCTGAGATACCCTCACAGACACACCCGGATGTAATGTATAACCAAATATGTGGGCACCCTGAAGCCTGATGAAGTTGGCACATAAAATTAACCATCAAAACGTTGTGGATGGATGTGTGAAGTGAGCTTGTTTCCGTGTGCTTACCATGGTTTCCCAGTCCACGTTGCTGCTTCAAAACACTTGAAATTTCAAGGAGCATGAACATCAACTGTGGCTATGTGTATAGTTAGTTTCATATTCTAGCTGTCATGCTTCTTATGGAAGAACATGTCAGTGGACTAATTACAGCTAAAACTCAAAATATTCTTGTAAAAACAGAAAACTTTCGGTAACAATAGTCAGTTGCTATCAACAACACCCTCACTGTTATTGTATTTATCCTAAGAAAGGTGATGCCAACAGGTCTATTTGCCAGTCTGTAAACGCTGTTGAGTATTTAAAGATATGTTAAGAATAATTCTGAATCATTAATTTATTTTGTCACAAACGTGTAGGAGTCTAGACATTCAGCTTTTAGCACTGACATATTACCTTCTGAAAATCACCATAGACATTCTGCTCTCCATTCCCTTCTCAACTAATAAATACAACCTGTGGAGTAAGAGACATACCACAGTACATTCCTGGGACCCCAAGAGACAAATATTAAAATATTTTAGAAGACAAATATTAAAATTAATGAGATAGCCGCAAATGTTTCGAGGTAAATTCATGAATGACAAAGCAAATTTTAAGCCATGGTACAGTAGGTAGAAAATGTTGAGATTATGTGTGAATAATACTTTTGCGAAGATGGCATATTAAATTGTGGTGGTTTTCCTTGCTTTCTGTCTCACTGATTCCCTTCTTGACACTGTACAGCTATTTCCTTTGTAATACATAAACTCCCTTACAGAATCTTTCCACAGCTGGCTTTCATCACTTCTTGATAGGTACCTAAATATTTCAGTTTCTTCCACTTTATTTTCCTTTAACAATAACTGCTGCCCAATCAAATCATTCATCTTTTCCCCTGTGTGAGTATTTGAGATCTTGAATGAGTGTTTATGAAGCACCATTTGGAACCCCCTATTTTCTCTTGTTTGGCGTTTTCATATACCCTTGGTCTCAATTACACTTAGAAGTTTGAATTAAGTTTGTTTAACCATTTAAAAATTTTGAGTTCAAAATTTATTGTGGACTTTTTTTTTTGTCTTTCCCTATAGAAATTACTGTGTGCAAATAAAAGACTAACCTTAAAACCTAAGGCTTATTATATAACTTGTATAATAGTGCCTGCACATTTATAAATACTATTCAGACATATGGTACAGGAAAGCAAATATTATGCTTTAAAATGTCCACAAATGATAATAACAACTAACATTTATTTTCTGTTTTCTATGAAGTGGGTGTATGACCAAGTTCTTCATGTGCATTAATTTATTTCATCTTTCCATCAGTCCTAGAAGTTAGGAATTTTATTAAGTGCTTTCTTGCCCTTGGTGTGCAGGGAAATTTCAGGATTAACCTAAGAGTTTAAGTTGAATTTCTGGCATTTGCAACCCAAGGAGTATGCATTTATGTAAACATGATACATGTTATTATGTACGCAGATGTCATTATGGGTTTGTAAAACAAGAGTATATCCTAGGCAAGAGGAGATCAGATTGAAAAGGCCTGTGCTCTATCTGTCCCATACCCATTTACATTGATTATGATTGGGGCCAACTTGGAAGGGTTTTACTGACATAGGTCCATGGCAAGGCCCTGACTTTAAGAAACTCTGAAGGCTGAATAGAGAAATATAAATATGGCTTAAAAACCAAAGACTATTAAAAGATAATACAATGTCTCCCTATCATTCTTGTCATTCATTTGGCCAATTTTTTTAAGGTTTTATTTATTTATTTGACAGAGTGAAACACAACAAGAGAGGGAACACAAGCAAGGGGAGTGGGGCTTGATTCCAGGACCCTGGGATCATGACCTGAGCCAAAAGCAGATACTCAACGGCTGAGCCACCCAGGCACCCCTCATTTGACCAATTCTTACCCAGTCTCTACCATTAGTAACTCTGTCCTTAATTTCCTACATAAATTTTCATAGTTTCTTTAAGCATATACAAGCAAGAACAAATAGGATTTTGTTTCTCTTCATTTGCTTACAAAGACAGCATATTTTAATACCGTTCTGGATCTTGTTTTTTGTTTGTATGTTTAGCTTGGGCTTCTTTTCCTATCGGTATAAAGAAAGCTTCCTGACTCTTTTTTACAGTTGTTTAATGCTCTGTGATATAGATATATTATCATGTATTTACCAGTTACAACCAGTTGGGTGTTTCTAATCTTTAGCTATTACAAACAATGCTACAGTGAATAACTTTGCATCAAAGTCATTTCTCACCTGTGCACGAATTACCTGCATGATAAGTTCCTCCAAAAGTATTTCTGAGCCTTTAGTGGCTTTTGTTAATTTGAAAGTGACCACCTAGCTATCCTCTCTGAGGTGTACCCTGGTGGGAGAAGGGATGTATATGTGTAGAGCTAAAAAGAGCTACAAACCTTAGGGCCTAAGCCACCCTGTTTTAGGAACCCCCTAAAAGAGCCTGACCCAGGAAGAAGAGCCATATTTCTGTTGACTTTTAGGGGAAGGATGAGTATAGGTCCTAGAAGTTGCTGAGGAGGTGACACTGGAGTGGAGATAGTGGCTTGAGTGAAACACAGGGATGTAGTTCCAATGGGAAGCCAGGATGTTACTGTGGCTTGCTGAGACTTGAACAGAACTTTGCTAAGATTACCGACCCCAGGGGCACCTGGGTGGCTTGGTCGGCGGTCAAGCGTCTGCCTTCTGCATATCAGCTGAATTAGATATGTGAGACACTCCTCTTTGGACAAACTTCTCTCCAGCTATGAGCCTGTGAAATCAAATAATATGTGCTTCCAAAGTATAAGGAAGGGACAGGGATAGGAACTTTTCCATTCCGGAAAGAAGAAATGGGTAATAATTTCTCAGCATGTCCAAAACCTTAAAGCACAATGGGGCAGTGGTCCCACCTTCCGAACACACTGGGGTGGAATTGGGTTCCCAAGGCTCCAAGTGGTTCTGCCCCACAGCTTTGCTGGGTGTAGCTCACACAGCAGCTCTCATAGGTTGGAATTCCATGTCTGCCCCTCCCTCTCTGGGGGTGGAGTCACTGGCCTAGGACGCAGATGGTCACTACCCTCGTCAGATTTCTCTGCAGTGGCCCCTCCCCCTCCTGAGCTCACTGCTCTGCAAGGCTCCATCCGTTCAAATCTAGGGGAGATATCCATTCTCCCACTGGCTAATGGCTAGTGGCTATGCCATGGTGTGTGATATTTTGTATGTGATTCCTAGTCATAGAAGATGGAGAATAAGCTGAGTTAGAGTAAGACAAGATGGAATCACAGTGGCCAATGCGAACTCCCATATTAGTTGTCAATGTGGGATATAGGACTTCGAGTGTGCCTCTATAGATAAGCCGTGTGACTGATAGATAAGTAAACCTTGTTAGGAAAGGTCGGCAGAGAGACGGGTGAGACCTAGTGGGCTGAGCTGATATGGCAAACACCATGGGGCCGAACCTTTACATCCAACTCAGAGGACCCTTAAAGGAAGGAGCTGTCTAGCAGCGGCTGGAGGGTTGACCGGCCTCCCAGGCTGTATGTGTCCACAGCTGCTCCACACAGGCACTGCCAGAGGCTCTGAAGGCACAGAAGGTCCCTTGACCGTGGTCTAGCCAACACTTACTGCAGGACCTATGATGAGGCTGGTATCTTCCCCCTCACGTAGTGATTCCCCCTTCCCAGATCATCTTCAGAGTGGTTCATTAATTCCCATCTAACTTTCTTGTGTGACTAACTTGTGTGATAAAGTTGTACAATAAACTGTATGATTCATGAATTTAATGTTGATGCTACCTGGCTATTTGAAACATGTCTTAGTCCTATGATTCTTACCTGGCATTGCCATTCACCCCTGCTTCAGGCAAGTGCACTCTGATCTCTGTAGGGGCTCTGCCAGGGTTTATTTCCTATCCTCTCTGGTAGGCAGAGAGCCCCTCTGGCCTCCTTGGCCCCCTTCCACAACACCTGGAGGTTGAGGGGTGCAGCACAGACTTTTGGGGGAGCACTGCCTGCATCCTGAGGCAGACAGCAGGCAATCCTTTGAAAGAGATCTGCCCCAGAGGCCCTTGAACTACGGACCTGTGGAGGTAGGGCCAGTACGGAACTGCCTTTAGGACATTCTTCTACTGTCTTTAACAATAAGTGCTGGCTTCTTTTTGGAAGGCCCACTAATCTGCCAATTGTCTTGATGAATAGCTCCTATCTTCAGTCGGGATGGTCAATCCATACCAATTTCCTTTATCAAATTTGGCCACGCTCTTTGTGCTCTCTACCACTCTTTGTGCCTTCTTATTTCTTTCAAAATGGATAGGCTGAGAATTTTCCAAATTTTAAAATTCTGCATTCTTTTTGAGTAATAATTCCACCTTTAAATCATTTCTTTTCAAATTTTACTAAAAATATTCAAAAGAAACCAGATTGTTCCTTCAAGACCTTGCTTAGGAGTTTCTTCAGATCTACTTTTCTTTTTTACTTAAAGATTTTATTTATTTATTTGACAGAGAGAGTGAGAGAGCACAAGCAGGGGGAGCAGCAGAGGGAGAGGGTGAAGCAGGCTCTCAGATGAGCAGGGAGCCCAATGCGGAATTCGATCCCAGGACACTGGGATCATGACCGGAGCCGATGGTAGAGGCTTAACCATCTGAGCCACCCAGGCGCCCCTACTTTTTATTGCTTACAAGTTCTACCTTCCACAAAACACTAAGACAAGAACACAATTTAGTTCTTATTCACATTACAACAAAGATTGCCTTTTCCTCATTTCTGAGACCTCAATAGGATGACCTTTATTATCCATGCTTCTACCAACGTTCTGCTAACAACCACTTGGGTATTCTCTAAGACGAAGGTTTTCTCTACAGCTTTCCTTTTCTTTCTTTCTTTTTTTAACATTTTTATTTTTAAGTTATTTCTACACCCAATGTGGTGCTCAAACTCCCAACCCTGAGATCAAGAGTAGCAAGCTCTACTGACTGAGCCAGCCAGGCAACCCTACAGCTTTCCTCTTCTGAGCTCCTGCCAGACTTGCTCTTTACAGTCCATTCATAGCAATGTAGGTTTTCTCTAGTACGCACTTCAAAACTCTTTCAGCCTTTGCCCATTATCCACTTCCAAAGCTGCCTGCACATTTTTAGGTATTTGTTACAGCAGCAACTCCATTTTGGGATGAATTTTCTGTGTTAGTCTATTTTGGGTTGCTATTACAAAATACCAGAGACTGAGCAGCTTCTAAACAATAGAAATCTACTGCTGACAGTGCTGGAGGCTGGAAGTCCAAGATCAGGGTACCAGCATGGTTAGGTGAGGGCTCTCTTCTGGGTCACACATTTCTCCTTGTATTTTCACAGGGTGGAAGAGGTTAGGGAACTCTGTGGGATCTCTTCTATTCATTTTATTTATGTATTTATTTTTATTAATAATCTTAGATTAGATATAGTTGAAGTAAGTAATAAAGGACTTTAAGGTAGGTGGGGAAAAATAAAAATAGCATGGAGTAAAAAAGAATGAAATATAAAAAGAATGGAATAAGAAATAAAGGAGGCAGAGTGAAAATGACTAACTTTGGGAGGAGACTAGCAAGAGAATGGGGCAGGAGAAGCAACCTGGTTACAAGGAATAACTCATGTCTGAAAATGTTCAAAACCAATGGACATTATTCAGGAAGTTCTTGGAATGACAGCATGATAAATGTTTAGAAAATGGTATCTAGGTCCAATTCAGTAAAAGGTTGAAAATAAGAGGCAATTAAAAAAAATCATAGCAGTCAGAAGTGGGCCAAAGTACATACTATGTTTAAAGGAACAACAATTATAATGATAGCTGAATTCTCAACAGAAACACTGGACTACCAAAAATATATGGAATGATGTCTTCAAAGTGTTGGGGAGAAAATGCCAGTCTAGAATTCTATGCCCAGTGAAAATACCCTTTAAAGATAAAAGCGAAGTAAGTAATTTTCAGACAAATAAAAATTGAGAGTACCAGCTGTCTTACATTAAACAGGAAAAAACCCCTCCAAGATAATAATATATAGAAGCAGAGGACTGGGTAAAAACACACAAACAAATAAAATAAATAAAATGTAACAGATAGGAGTGCCCTGTTGACTCAGTTGGTTAAGCAGCTAAGGTCATGATCTCAGGGTCCTAGGATGAAGCCCCACATGAGACTTATGCTCAGTGGGGAGTCAGCTCAAGGATTCTCTCTTCCTGTCTCCCTCTGCGGCTCACCCTGCTTGTTCACACATTCTCTCTAAAATAAATAAATGAACCTCTTAAAAAATTAAAAAAATAAAATTTAACAGATAAAATTATTTTCTGAAAAGAAACCTGTTATAGAGGGTGAAATTCAAAAGGAATTTTGGGAAGCACAAGGCTTATGGCTTAGTAAACTTGAAAAATAAAGTTTTATTTTGTTGAGCAAATTTCTAAATTATGCCTGATTGCTACTACCAAAGTCTAGTTCCATATTCTCCAATGTCAGGCCATGAAACATGTCTCAATAAACTTAAGAAAATGGAAATCATATCAAGCATCTTTTCTGACCATAACGGTATGAGACTAGAAATTAATTATATTGCAGGAATGCAAACACACGGAAGCTAAACAACATGCTACTAAACAACCAATGGGTTAACAAAGAAATCAAAGAGGAAATCCAAAAATACATGAAGAAAAAAGAAAATGAAAATACAGTGGTCCAAAATATTTGGAATGTAATAAAAGCAGTTCTAGAGAGAAGTTTATAGAAAGAAGAAACATATAACAATAAGAAAAATCTCAATGAAACAACCCAAACTTAGATCTAAAGGAATTAGAAAATGAAGAACAAAGCCCAAAGCTAGTAGTAGAAAGGAAATAATAGAGACAAGAGTGAATATAAATGAAATAGAGACTAAAAAAACAAGCAAACAATATAAAATACCATGAAACCACGAACTTGTTCTTTAAAAAGATAAACAAAATCGATAAACATCTAGCCTGACTTGTCAACAAAAAAGAGAGGGCACTCAAGTAAATAAAATCAGAAATGAAGGAGAAGAAATGACAATTGAATGTCACAAAGATACAAAGGATTATAAGAGAATATTATGAAAAATTACATGCCAACAAATTGGACAACCTAGAAGAAATGGATAAATTTCCTAGAAACATACAATCTCCCAAAACTGAATGAGGAAGAAATAGAAAATTTGAAACAACTGATTACAGTAATGAAATTGAACTGGTAATTAAAAAAAACAAAAACAAAAACAAAAGTCCAAGACCAGATGGCTTCATAGGTGAATTTTATGGAACATTTAAAGAAGAGCTAATGCCTATCCTTTTCAAAGTATTCTAAAAAATAGAAGTGGAAGGAAAACTTCCAAATTTATCCTATGAGACTGGCGTTATCAGACACCAAAACCAAAGACATGACAAAAAACAATGCAGCCCAATATCTCTAATGAACATAGATACAAAAGTCCTCAACAAATATTAGCAAATCAAATTCAACAATATATTAAAAGGATCATTCACCGCAATCAAGTGGGATTTATTCCAGGGATGCAAGTCTGGTTCAATATTTGCCATCAACTCATGTGATATATCACATTAACAAGAGGATGGATAAAAAACATATAATAGGGGCGCCTGGGTGGCTCAGTGGGTTAAAGCCTCTGCCTTCGGCTCAGGTCACAAACCCGGGGTCCTGGGATGGAGCCCCACATTGGGCTCTCTGCTCAGCGGGGAGCCTGCTTCCTCCTCTCTCTGTCTGCCTCTCTGCCTACTTGTGATCTCTGTCAAATAAATAAATAAAATCTTTAAAAAAAAACATATAGTAATCTCAATAGATGTAGAAAAAGCATTTTACAAAATACAAAATCTGTTCATGATAGAAACTCTCAACAAACTGGGTTTTGAGGGGGCATACCTCAATATAATAAAGGCCATACATGAAAAATCCAAAGCTAAATCATACTCAGTGGTGCAAAACTGAAAACTTTTCCTATAAGATCAGGAACAAGACAAGGATGTCCACTCTCACCACTTTTTTCAACAGTACTGGAAGTCCCAGCTGCATTAATCAGACAAGAAAAAGAAATAAAAGCCATTGACTTGATAAAGAAAAAATAAAACTGCTACTATTTGCAGATAATGTGATACTATATGCAGAAAACCCTAAAGACTCCAAAGAACCAAAACACTCCTATTAGAATTAATAAATGAATACAGTAAAGTTGCAGGATACAAATTATACAGAAATCTGTTGTGTTTCTATATACTAGTAACAAAGAAGGAGAAATTACGAAACAATCCCAGAAGGAGAAATTAAGAAAACAATCCATTTGCAATTGCACCAAAAGAAACAAAATATCCGGGGCGCCTGGGTGGCTCAGTGGGTTAAAGCCTCTGCCTTCGGCTCGGGTCATGATCTCAGGGTCCTGGGATCAAGCCCCACATCGGGCTCTCTGCTCAGCAGGGAGCCTGTTTCCCCCCCCTCTCTCTGCCTGCCTCTCTGCCTACTTGTGATCTCTGTCAAATAAATAAATAAAAAATCTTAAAAAAAAAAAAGAAACAAAATATCCACGAATAAATGTAACCAAGCAGAAAAACTTGTTGAAAGACTTGTATTTTTGAACACTATAAGACACTGATGAAGAAAATTGAAGACAACACAAAAAAAATGGAAAGATATACCATTCTCATGGATTGGAAGGATTGATATAGTTAAAATGCCCATACTACCTACCCCAAGCATTCTACAGATTCAGTGCAAGCCCTATAAAAATACCAACAGCATTTTTCACAGAACTAGAACAAATAATCCTAAAATTTGTGTGGAGCCACAAAAGGCCTCAACAGCCAAAGCAATCTTGAGAAAGAACAAAGCTGGAAGCATCACAATCCCAGAGTTCGAGACACACTGAAAAGCTATAGTAATCAAAACAGTATGTGGTACTGTGCAAAAATATAAACATAGATCAAGTGGAACAGAATATCTCTATCCTATTTCCAGAAAGAACTCCATATCTATATGGTCAATTAATCTATGACAAAGGAGGCAAGATTATACAATGAGGAAAAGATAATCTTTTCAACAAATGGTGCAGGAAAAACTGGACAGCTACATCCAAAAGAATGAAACTGGACAATTTTACACCATACACAAGTTTAAACCCAAAATGGATTAAAAACCTAAATGTGAGACCAAAAGCCATAAAACTCCTAAAAGAAAACATAGGCAGTGGTCTCTTGGACATTGCCCTTAGCTACATTTTTATGGATATGTATCCTTGGGCAAAAGAAACAGAAGCAAAAACAAACTATTAGGACTACACCAAAATAAAAAGTTTTTACACAGGAAAGAAAACCATCAACAAAACTAAAAGGTAACCTAGTGAATGGGAGAAGAAATTTGCAAATGATATAGCTAATAAGGGGTTAACATACAAAATACATTTTTAAAAACTTACACAACACAAAAAACAAAATCCAATTAAAAATTATGCAGAGGCTCTGAAGAGACATTTTTTTCAAAGAGGACATGCAGATGGCCAATAGATACAGGAAAAGATGCTCAACATCACTAATCATCAGGAAAATGCAAATCAAAACCACAATGAAGTATCATCTTACATCTGTCGTAATGGCTAGTATCAGAGAGACAAGAAATAACAAGTGTTGGTGAGGATGTGGAGAAAGGGGAGCCCTCAAGCACTGTTGATGGGAATGTAAATCAGTGCAGCCACTTAGGAAAACAGCATAGAGGTTCCTCATAAAACTAAAAATAGAGGGGCGCCTGGGTGGCTCAGTGGGTTAAGCCTCTGCCTTCGGCTCAGGTCATGATCCTAGGGTCCTGGGATCGAGCCCTGCATTGGGCTCTCTGCTCCTCGGAGAACCTGCTTCCTCCTCTCTCTCTGCCTACTTGTGATCTCTGTCTGTCAAATAAATAAAGTCTTTAAAAAAAAAAAAAACTAAACATAGAAAGACCATATGATCTAGTAATTCCACTACTGGATATTCACCCAAAGAAAACAAACACTAATTTGAAAAGATATCTGTACCTTTACCTTTATTGCAGCATTATTTATAATAACCAAGATATGGAAGCAACCTAACCATCTATTGATAGATGAATGGATAAAGAATACACAACATACACACACACTGAAATATTACTGAGGCATCAAAAAGCACAAAATCTTGTCATTTGCTGCAACATGGCTGGACCTAGAGGATAGTATTATGCTAAGTGACATGTCAGAGAAAAAGACAAATACTATATGATTTCATTTATATGTGGAATCTAAAAGACAAAAAAATGAACAAACAATAAAACAGAGTCTTTTTGTTTTCTTTTTCTTTTTCTTTCTTTTCTTTTTTTTTTTTTAAGAAAGAGAGAGTGAACAGGACAGGGGAGGGGCAGAGTGAGAATCCTAAGCAGGCTGACCCCACACCCCTGAGAGCATGACCTAAGGGGAAATCCAGAGTCAGATGCTTAACCCACTAAGCCACCCAGGCACCCCTAAAACAGATTCTTCAATGCAGAGAACAAACTAGTGGTTGCTAGAGGGAAGATGGGTGGGGAAATGGGTGAAACAGATAAAGGGGATTAAAAAGTACAAACTTCTAGTTATAAAATAAATAAGTCACAAAGATGGGAAGTACAGCATAGGAAATATAATCAATAATAACTGGAACAATGTGGGGTGCCTGGGTGGCTTAGTCGGTTAAGTGGCTGACTCTTGATTTTGGCTCAAGTCATGATCTCAGGATCCTGCGATTGAGCCCTTAGTGGGGCTCCATGCTGGGTGTGGAGCCTGCTTAAGACTCTCTCTCTACCTCACCTCTGCTCCCACCCTGTTTATATTCTCTCTCTCTCTTGAAAAAAAGGAACAAATAATCATAATAATGCTGTATGATGACAGATGGTGATTATGCTTATTGTAGTGAGCATTAGTAATGTATAGAATTGTAGAATCAATATGTTGAACACCTGAAAATAATATAACATTGTGTGTCAATTATATTTCAATAATAAAAATATCTAGTTCCATTGAAAACAAGTGTATCTAATACAGTAAGCTAATATGTAAAACACATTAGAAAACTGCAAGTGATGTCAGTGTTGCAAATGATCTACTGAACTGAAAATGTATGCTTGTAGCATTTCCTGATTTGGATTACATACACAGATTTGGACACGTTCAGTGAGACAAAGCAGGCAAACTTACATAAGCTTCAGTTTTATCTAGTTACTATGATCGTTAAATCCTTTGCTCTCATGGAACTTCAAAACTGGCAAAAGAACAAAGTTAGAACTTAACAGTGCTGCTATTTTTAATCAGTCATGTGTTCCAAATACATTAATTGCATACCAACTCTTTAAAATAAGTATGCTTGGCTAAGAGACAGAACATTGTGTTTTAAAAATAAAGCAGTTTCCCGAATGTCTACTTTTCATACATGTAATCCATGTGTAGATTTTATTGCAGAGTGACCATGGATGTGATACCAAGTACAACAGGAAGTGAAGAAAAGCAATAGCCAGTATTTAACCTTCTCCACATTCAATCCTATTTTGCACTGATAAGCTCTTTTCAATGGGTGGGGGACTGTTTCATGTGTGTGGAGTGGCTTATCCCTCTCTCCTTAACCAAATAACAAAGAAAATAACAGAGATTAAGGGTCAAATCACCAGGTTTGAATAAAGTCATGGAGGGGAGAGTCTAGGAAAGATGGAGAGCAGAAGCAGTTGCTATGCTTAAATCAGGATTTAGAAAACAAAACCAGGGGCACCTGGGTGACTCAGTGGGTTAGAGCTTCTGCCTTCAGCTCAGGTCATGATCTCAGGGTCCTGGGATCGAGCCCCGAATCAGGCTCTCTGCTCAGCGGGGAGCCTGCTTCCCCCTCTCTCTCTGCCTGCCTCTCTGCCTACTTGTGATCTCTTGTGATCTCTATTTATTATTAAATAAATAATTAATTAAAAAAAAAACAAACCAGAAAACAAAACCAGATTTGCCAAGTCAAGGTCAGGAGCATGTAGTAATTAGTAAAGTAGGATGAGTTAAGGGAAACACTGCAACAAAGGATAGGCAGATTGCAGGAAGGGAGGGTTTTAGGGAGTTTAATAATTCTTCTATCTCCCAACTGACCTCACCTATCAGATAAGCCCTTATATGGTCAACCCATGTGTTTCTCTAAATATACATAGTAGTATGGTCCATGAAAGCCAGTCATCTCTTGCAGGTAAACAGAATGTTGCTGAGCTACCATATGAGGGTATATTTCTTGAATGTCTGTATCAGTAGTGATGATACATTTGAAGGGATAAATTGTCACTTGGGATAGCATTGTGGACTAATCTGGTACATGGCTTGGCAGAAGAGATGACCAGCATTAGCTATTGGTCTGTATTCAAGGTCATTGGACAGAATAAAACATCAGCTTTGACTAGTTGTAGGTCAAAGTCTTGACTTGGGTTTCAGTAGCACCCTTCTCTAATCTACGGAACTAACTTGCCATAGACAGATTGTAGCCAAAGTTGTGCATACAGAACCAAGGGAAAGGGAATTTTCTGGGTCTTCATTTTTAAAATTCAGTTTCAAAATATTACTTGCCCAGTGCCAAATAATAGCATTATTCAGGCTTTTCTTTTCAGTCAAGGCAAAAAAACAAAAAATAAAATAAGAGGAGGGTGGAGGGAACATCCTTTACACTTGTTCCTGAGTATTGTGTAATGAGTGGTAAGATTTCTTTGGGAAAAATCAAGCTTTATGTATTATAATAGGGTATCAATTCTTGTGGTTATAAAGCAATCCCATTTAATCTCTTTCAAGTTAGCACTTCCATTTTCTAAATCTGGGGCTTCTATGAAGGGTCAGAGAATAAATATTTTAGTTTTTGTGGGTCATACCATCTCTGTGGCAACTACATAACTGTGCAGAGTAAACGTACATAACCATAGCCAGTATGTAAATGATTGAGCATGGCTACGTTCCAATAAAACTTTATTTACAAAAACAGGTGACAGCCTGGATTTGGCTTTGTTTGCAAACCCCTACACTAGAGTTCTTGAAGGTTGTGGTATTTAGGAAATTGAAAACATCAATTTGCTTTCGATGATAATAATAGCTAGCATTCATGGGACACTACTGATATTACATGCCAGATACCATTTTGAAATGTTCATGAATTCATTTAATCTCCATACTGATTGTCTTCCTATAGCTTAACTAACCTGTTACAAGCTCATACTCAGCAGGTGGTGAAGCAGGAATTTGCGTCTTAACAATTTAACTTGAGAGTCTGAACTTTTAACTGTGAAAAGTAAATATTACCCAGAGGATAGTTAACCCTTTTCTAGTATCACTTTATTATTTGGCACTGGGCAAAGACTGGCAGGTGGGCTTACCTCAGAGTTCCTGAATTGCCTACCCGGCTGCTTTACTCCTTCTCGGGAACTGGTTGGCCCTAGTTCACCAGACTGCAGTTTCCCAGGTGGATAGCACAGGAAAAAGGATGCGGGTCAGGCCACATTCCTGGGTGCTGTCCCAGCTCTGTTCCTTATAACATGCCACAGGAGCTTGCAGAGGTGCATTCAAATTGTCAGGAAGTCTTGGTGTGAGTAATGGGATTTCTGACTTAAGGGGGCAGCATGTGGAACTGTATATATACTATATAGTCTGTCCCTATAGCCCATAGGAAAAGCATTAACAAGAAGACAAACCTTTTACATGGGAGCTGTGGATTAGGAACACCCTAGTTTTTCACTTTAGTCCCTAATTTTGAGACTTCTCTCCTCTTCAAGGAGCTTCTTTCTTCAAAACTGTTCAATCTGAATCCTCATTCACTTTTTGTTTTTGAGAAATCTCACACTGTACCCACAGAGCGCCATCTGGAGCTTGGTTCTCTCTCCCCGTCTGGCACTCCAGGAAGTATGAGGAATCCAGTGACCTGTCAGGATTCCATCAATAGGTTCTGCCTTCTGACTGAGAACCAACAGGGCTTGGCCAACGGAGAGCCTGGACAGTGAGGACAGGATGTGCCTTCCCTGGCTCCCTTCCTTCAAGTTGGCTGAGATGGTCGGTTTTATGTGTCCATTTAGCTGAATTTCCCAATTATGTAATCAAACATGAAATTAGGTGTTGCTGTGAAAGTATTTTTTAGATATGACTAAATTCCACAATTAATTGACTCTATGTAAGGAAGATTCTCCTAGGTCATCTGGGCAGGCCTGACTCAGTCGCTTCAGCCCTTAAGAGCAGAAGTGAGGCTTCCCAGAAGATCAAATTCTGTCTGTGGACAGGAGGTTCATCCTGTGTCTGAGAGTTTCAGCCTGCCCCTCCCAAAGGCCTACTATACACATTCTGGCCTGGCCTTGCTAGTCTCCACAATTACATATGCCAATTCCTTGCACTTAATGCCTTACTGTTTATCTCCTACTAATCTGTTTCTCTGGTTGATTCCTGGCTGATACAGTAGCTTCAAGCTGGCTCTGTCTCTTAACCAAAGGCCAACGCTCCTGTCAAGTGACCAGCTCTATATGAGTCTCTCTCCTTCCTGTTCTGCAACTGCTTCTGGGCTAAGGGTGGCAAGAGCCCAAGTTACTGAATCGTTTCTACAAGTTTGCATACCCCACACTTGTACATAATCCCTTTGTAAGTCACTTGTCCCCAAATCAACCTATTTTGAGTGTGTTGTTTCCTCTTGGGACCTAAGTGATACATCCATTAATAAGAACACTTAAATTAGAAAACCATCATCAAATACACTAATTCATTTTTTTCAAGATATTATTGAATGCCTATTAGGAGCTGGCCAAGTGCAAAGCTCAAGATATATGACAGTTAATAGAAACAACATTGTGTCTTCATGAGCTTATAATTTGGAGGGGGAGGTAGACAAATCAACAAATAACAATTGTTTTTGTGGGAAATTCTACAATTGTTTTTGTAGGGAAAGGATAGCACATTATAAGAGCGCAGAGAAGGGGCTCCTAAGCCAATGCTGAGTTGAGGCATCTGTGAAATCTTCATGGAGGAAGAGATAATCCAAGCTAGGCCTGAAGTCAGAGAAATAAATGAGCCAAGCAAAGGGAGGTGTGGGGTAAATGGTATCTGTGTATGGTGGGGAGAAGTGTTTCTGAAAAGGGAGTAACATGTGTGAAGGCCTAGAGTCCCAAGAGGGCATGACTTCTTTAAGACCCCGAAGGTCACTGGGTATAAGAGGGGAGACAGTGCAGGTCGCAGAAGCAAAGGGCAGCCAGATCAGGAAGGACCTTGCTTTCATGTTAAAGAAGGGTTTCAGGCCTGGGGATGCTGTAATCAGAAAGATCACTCCGCAGTGCAGAAAAAAATACTGAAGGGGTGAGGCTGGTGTCCTAGTGATGTAAGCAAAAGAGAAAATGATAGGTTTAGAGAGATGCTTAGAAAGTAGATTTTACTGATCTCAAGGAGAAATGGGATTTGGGCTCTGAGGGATGAGGAAGGCGAAGGAAAAGAAGAGTAAAAATGTCCCTTAGTTTTCAGCATTGGCTGGATGACTGATGGAACAGTGTCTGGGCTAGGAAACACAGTTGTCAGGAGAAGAGAATGAGGTGAGTTATGAACATGTTCAATTTGTGGAACCTGTGAATAATTTAGGGGGAGGATGAGGAGCAGGATATATAGGTCTGAAGCCTGGAGAGAGTTTTAGACAAGAAATTAAAATCTGAGATTCACTAATAAATAGATGATTCATTGATCCTATGGGACTGATTGAGAAATCTTAGGGAAAGAATATAAAGTGAGAAAGAGTAGGGTCACAGACCAAAGCAAGGAATGCCATATTTGGATGGATGGTGAAGAAAGGATCTTAACGAAGGAGTCTGAAAAGCAGCAGAGAGAGAAAAAGAACCACGAGAAGGGGAATCTTCTGAAATGTGAGAAGAAAACATTTCAGGCAATTTTTGTATAAAAGTGGAGCAAGAAGGGTCTGGAAATTGCACTAGGGAATGAGGAAGACACCGCTCCGTCCTTCGAACCTGGACAGAGTGGGGGAAATGCATAACTTCTACGTGAAAGACAGCAGAAGTATAGCCTTCTTATGGGAGAACTATGTCTTAATTGAGGCAAGGTGGTGCACATTCTGAGAAAAGAGAGGGTGTTCCTATATTACAGGAGGGATTTCCAGAGGATGTTCTTGTAAGTTTGGACAAAATGCCCAGAGAGGCATGAAGATGTGTTAGTAGGGACCATTTCTCCTCCCACCACCAGTGTTCTTAACATACCAGCAAGACAAAAGCACCATCTCTCTGAATAATAATATCCAGACATATGGGTGATAGTCCGCCAGACATGCAGGACTCCATGACAGTGACCAATGGGGCCAATAAGTAAGAAGCAGTATCTTGCAAAATAAAACAAATCTGGAATACACAGGTTTAATTTGACAAGCTCCATAGCTGCTGTATATATCAGTGATTCCCAAATAACAGAGAAGATGTGCTCGCTTCGGCAGCACATATACTAAAAATTGGAATGATACAGAGAAGATTAGCATGGCCCCTGCGCAAGGATGACACCCAAATAACAGAGAAGAAATATTCCCTGATTTGAGGCAAAGTGACAAAAATGCAAATAATGTAATGAATTTTGCAATAATGTTAACAATTATTACCATTTCAATTCAATAATGGCTGAATATATTCAATTTTAATAACAGTTCTTTACCCTTAAGTTATATTATTCCTTCAATTTTTGGTTGTTAAAACAGGTTCTTTTATGAAACAATGGTAATAATAAAAGACAATTTATCTAAATGATCTTTTTTGGTAAGATAAAAGCCAAACCAAATTTTATTGGTTTTTGAAAACTCCAAATCTGGAAACCATTCACTGGTTTCCACCCCTGTGAATTCTTTTTTTTCAGTGTGATATAATTTGTTCATACCAATTAAGAATTAGGAAGACAGGACTTAAATGTTACTTGACATAATAGTCTTTTTGTCAGCTGCCAAGCAGCATCCACTAGCATTCCCTCTGGAACAGTTTGGGGGAGCTAGTGGATGTATGAGAACTCTAAGAGCAAAGGATTCTGCATTCACTTACACTTGGTAAGCATACCAAATCTTTCTCCTGTGTTTTGTAATGTACATATCACGTGAAAGACTAAGAAATTCTGGAGTCAAGAAATCAATTAAATTTTGTTTAACGGATGAACAAACAAATTTGTTTGCTGCACAACTAATTTTGTTGTCTGGCACACCTAATTAATGTCTCTTGGAATAATCTTCTGTGAAGACCAATTCAAGAACTGTTTGAATGGCTGCTCTTGAATAGTAATTAAAAATGCATCTCCGTGCTATATATAGGAAATCCAATCAAAGCTGAAGCCTATTGAAGCACAATTTCATTTTTAAATTTAAAATTTAAAAAATTTTAAAAATTACATCATACTGATTTTTAAATACCTCAGTCTGTTAGCCATGCTCAAAAATAACAATAGCAGGGCCACCTGGGTGGCTAAGTGGGTTAAGCCTCTGCCTTCTGCTCAGGTCATGATCTCAGGGTCCTGGGATCGAGCCCTGCATCGGGCTCTCTGCTCAGCAGGGAACCTGCTTCCTTCTCTCTCTCTGCCTGCTTCTCTGCCTACTTGTGATCTCTCTCTATCAAGTAAATTAAAAAAATAACAATAGCAAATATTTATGTGGCATTTACCATGTTTTAGGCACTATTCTAAACACTTTCAGATGTGTTAACTCATTCATTCTTTGAAATTGCCTACAAGGTAAGTATTATAATTATCCCCATTTTATGGATGAAGGTACTAAGCCACAGAGGGATTACGTTGCTCGTCCAAAATCATGCAGTTTGGTTCAGAGCTCAAGCCTTTGGTCACTCTGCTGTCTTGCTTTCTCACAGGCTCCTTACAGCTGGCACAGTCACCAAAAGTCAATTTACGGCTGCATGGCTGGATTGGCCACCTATAAACTTGCCTAAAGGATGAATGGTGGATTGAGGTGCTCTGACACTATTCAGCAAGGGTTCACCTGATCAAGATTGACTGTTTCTCAAGCTTGGTCCCACCACAAGACATCATGAACTTTGGAAATAATAAGGGCCCAGGGTGAATTCTCTTTGAAAGGAGTCACCAAGGTAGGGACTGACCACGCTTCTAAGGAACCAGGGACTCAGGGGGAGAGTCTATCTCCAGTCTCTCTGGAAGTAGTGGGCCAGAATGGACTGATATCTTAGCCAGGATTTACTCTGAGAGAGGCTCTGGTTTCAAGGCTCTTGTCACAAAGGCTTCTGGGAAGTGGTTAGAATAGTGCTGGCTAGTGGCTGAGGCTGGGGTGTTGGGCAGAGCCGGTGTGAGTGAGGACAGAGGACTGCTGATGCCTAATTGGGCCACCTCCCCAGTTCTCTGTTGAATTCTCAGACTGCAATTAACCTTTCATTTGAGAAAAATAACATTCTGCTTTTGTGCTTGTTAAGAAACTGCTCACATAAAACCAGTGACTCAGTTGTCCTCCCCTGAATCAATTATTTGCCACTAGTAGAAGGTCTGTAAACGTTCAGTACTAATTTAAGTTCAAGACTGTTCTGCTCCTCTGTTTTGTGGCCAAATTATATTGGGAAAAACATTTCCAAATACCTCTAGATACCTTCAAGTTTCATCCTGTGTTTCAATCATAATCAAGGGTTTTTTGTTTTGTTTTGTTTTTAAAGAATGCCAAAGCCAGGGACACCTGGGTGGCTCAGTTGGTTAAATGGCTGCCTTCGGCTCAGGTCATGATCCCAGCATCCTGGGATCAAGTCCCGCATGGGGCTCCTTGCTCAGCAGGGAGCCTGCTTCTCCCTCTGCCTCTGCCTGCCACTCAGTCTGCCTGTGACACTCTCTCTGACAAATAAATAAATAAAATCTTTAAAAAAAAAAAAGAATGCCAAAGCCAATCCCCTTGGGGTGGGAAGGGGCGATTGAAACATTGAATTTAAAAAAATTAAAGCAAGAACTAAATCTTAAGAAAGTAAGTAGAGAGGAGTTGAAATTAAAGTCATACCTTTGACTGGCAAACACAGTTTTAACAAAACCATATATAACACTGTTAATTACAAAAAAAAACAATCAAAGGGAACTTACAAATATAAGTAGTAAATCTATTTGGCTAATTTGGGGTATAACCAGGCATAGGTGGTGAGAGAGCATTATCTGTTCCTAAAACATTACCAACCAAGTCCAAGGATGGAAGGCAAGAAAATGCTCTTCTACAAGGGCGTAGTTTCTTACTGTTTCCTGAAAGAAAACTTTTCATCCTGTTATCATATTTTTGCCCCTTTCCCTCTAAACTGACAGAAAAAAATTCAGTTTTATCACAGGAGGAGATGGTCATCCTGGAAATCAAAGTGTAAGGTGTTGTTGAAATTGCTTGACAAATCATATTAAGATATAAGCACTTGGCTTATGCGGAGATGCAGCAAAATATTTGGGGGCCATTTGCTGATAAAATTCTATGTCAGAGAAATTCAAGCTTTTGAAAAGTCCCATGGTAGTATTCTTTTGGGTTGCCAGTTTGTTTTTACTAGTAATTACACATTAAAACTCCACTTTGTTTCGCTTAACAGATGACATGTGAGACCGAGGTGACAAAGACAGATTATCAAGGGAAGTTGTGGAAAATCCTTCTAAACTATTTGAAGAAAAGAAAGATTTTAAATCAGGAGTAATTAAACCCAGCAGGGACTAAAGTCAAGATGCACAGACTACATAGTAGAATCATCATCTCTAGCCTTATAGTTAAATGATTCTGTGGTTCAGCTTAGACTTTCATTCAGAAATGAGTCTATTGTTTGATAAAGCAACATAGAACAGAAAATTCTTAATTATTAGTGGATAAATTATGGTTGACGATCAATTTTCTTAATGAGCTGTGTTTTTATGCAAATGCAGAATAAAAAATGCCCATAAATGTCTCAAACCACACACCCATGTCTTATTCTCTGAATAGCTTTATTCAGTGTATTTAGTGCCTTTTAGGTATTTATTTAATTCTGCTTCATTTTTAGATAAGGATAACATATATATATTATAGGCTCGATAGCATAACAAGAATTTTATATGCAGAGAAAAAATGCCAAAAGGGCATTGCAGGCATTTTTTTGTTGTTGTTCATTCTCCAAGACCCAGCTGGAAGGTCACCGTCCCAGGAAGCTCTCTCGGCTTTACTGTCACAAAGTCAACTGTTCCCTTTTCTCTGCTCCCACAGCACTTAGTCCAGATCTCCACTGGAGCACAGAGCTATTACTTTAATGTAATTATTTGCTTCCGTTTAAGCTCAGAAGCAGAGAACTTGCTTTACTCGTTATTCTGTCTCCAGCACCTGGCACTGTGTGTGGCATACAGTAGGCACACCGTCATTACCACTGACCCATGGTCTTTTCAATGGGAAGTGAAGGTAGAAACTACGTGGGGCCTGCAGATACAGCTATCCACAGGCTGACACTGTCTGAGACTTTTTTTTTTAAAGATTTAATTTATTTATTTGACAGAGAGATCACAAGTAGGCAGAGAGGCAGACACAGAGAGAGAGAGAGAGAGAGGAGGAAGCAGGCTCCCCGCCAAGCAGAGAGCCCAATGCGGGACTCGATCCCAGGACCCTGAGATCATGACCTGAGTCGAAGGCAGAGGCCCAACCCACTGAGCCACCCAGGTGCCCTGAGACTTCTTTTTCACCTTTGAAGTTGTCTGGTACCTCAGTCCAAAAGTGCACCCAACCTTGATTTTTAAAATTATTATTATTGTTAATTAATTAATTTGAGAGAGTGAGAGCAAGCAAGAGAGCAAGTATGCGTGTGCACATGTAAGTGAGGGGAGATAGGGGAAAGGGGGAAGGAGAGGGACAAGCAGAGTCCCGTATGTAGCAAGAGCCCATCATAGGGGCTCCATCTCATTCAGGACCCTGAGATCATGACCTGAGTGGGAACCAAGAGTGTGATGCTTGACTGAGCCACCCAGGCACCCTGCAATCTTGATTTTTTAGGTATGAATCTTATTTAGTCTTCTAGTGTGCCTAAACTCTAGTGTGTCCAACACTTTGGTTGTTCTAAATTGTATAATACTGAGCTCAATTTGCGGTTAGGGCGTTGTAGAAGAAAATTCAGAAATCTTGGAGTTCATATATAAGACTTGGATGTAAGAGTTAACCAGTTCCCACCCACCCAACTATAGGGCAGTGCCCCTTTAGAGTTATCTCATCCCACTCTCTGTATGGATATGACTGCCATTCAGTCTTCAATTTAACTTAATTTATTGTGTTTTAAAAAACACTTTATTGAGATGTAATTCATATCTCTATATGACACTTATTTAAAGTATACAATTCAATGGTTTGCAGTATATTCATAGAATTGTGCAGCCAGCACTACTAATTCCAGAACATTTTCATCATCCCTCCCAAAAATCTGAACCAATTGGTCACCAACCACCTAGCCCCATAGCCCTAGGCAATAACTAATTTATTTTCTGTTTTTATAAATTTGCCTATTATGGACATTTCAGATAAATGGAATCTGGTCTTTTGTGTTGGGCTTCTTTCATATAGCATTTTCAAAGGTCATCTGTGTTGTACATGGATCATTACTTTATCCCTTTTTACTGCCGAATAATATTCCATTACTTGTATATACCACATTTTATTTATCCATTCATTAGTCAATGGACATTTGGGTAACCTTTGCAACACAAAAGTTTTTCATTTTGATGTAATTCAACTTATCTATTTTTATGTTCTGTTATTGCTTGTGCTTTTGGTTTCAAACCTAAGAAACCACAGTCTTCTCTAAGGTCATGAAAATTTAGGCCTTTTTGATAAAAGAGTTTTATAATTTTAGCCTTATCTTTGGTTTTTTAAAAAATCTATTTTGAGTTAATTTTTTATACAATGTGAGGCAAAAGCCCAACTTTATTATTTTGTATATGGATATCCAGTTGTCCCAAACCCATTTATTGCAAACACTGTTCTTTCTCCCACTGAACTGTATTGACAATTAATTGACTGTGAATGCAGGCTTTATTTCTGGACTCTAAATGCTATTCCACTGATGTAAATGTCTTTATGCCAACATTATCCTTATTTTATTATTGTAGCTTTATAGTAAGTTTTAAAATTGGGAAGTGTGAGTCATCCAACTTTGTTCTTCTATATAAGATTTTTTTTTTGCCTATTCTGGGTTGCTAGGATTTCCTTATGAATTTCAGGATCAGTTTTTTAATATCTGTAAAGAAGCCACTTGGGGTTTTGATAAAGATTGAACTGATTCTGTAAGTCAAATGGGGAGTATTGCCAATGAACATGAGTGTATCCATTGTATCTAATCCATGAAAAATACACATCTTTTCATTTATTTACATTGTCTATTGTTTCATGACGTTTCATAGTTTCCTCAATACAAGTTTTACATTTCCTTTGTTAAGTTTATTTCTAAGTGTTTTATTCTTTTGATGCTATAGTAGCTGGAGCTGTATTTATTTATTTATTTATTTATTTGACAGAGAGAGAGAGCAAGAGAGGGAACACAAGCAGGGGGAGTGGGAGAGGGAGACACAGGCTTCCCATCAAGCAGGGAGCCCGACACGGGGCCTCTATCACAGGACCCTGGGATCATGACCTGAGGGGAAAGCAGGCGCTTAATGACTGAGCCACCCAGGTGCCCCAGATGGAGCTGTTTTTTTGTGATGCCTACAGCTTTGCTTTTTTTTTTTCCCCTCCAAGATTTCTTTGGCTATTTGGGGTCTTTTGTGAGTCCATTTTAGAATTGTTTGTTCTAGTTCTGTGAAAAATTGCATTGTATTATATATGTAGATCACTTTGGGTAGTATAGACATTTTAATAATATTTATTCTTCCAATCTATGAGCATGGAATGTCTTTCCATTTCTTTTTGTTGTCTTCAATTTCTGTCATCAGTGTTCTATAGTTTTTAGAGTACAGGTCCCTCACCCCTTTGGTAGGTTTATTCTTAATAAGATACTATTATTTTTGGTGCAATTGTAAATGGGGTTGTTTTCTTAATTTCTCTTTCCGCTCCTTCATTTGATGTAATTTCTGTACGCTGATTTTGTATCCTGTGGCTTTACTGAATTCGTTTATCAGTTCTAGCGGTTTTTGTTTTTGTTTTTTTTAAAGGTTTTATTTATTTATTTGTCAGAGAGAGAGTGGGAGCGAGCACAGGCAGACAGAGTGGCAGGCAGAGGCAGAGGGAGAAGCAGGCTCCCCACTGAGCAAGGAGCCCAATGTGGGACTCGATCCCAGGACCCTGGGATCATGACCTGAGCTGAAGGCAGCTGCTTAACCAACTGAGCCACCCAGGCGTCCCAGTTCTAGCAGTTTTTTGGTGGAGTCATTAGGGTTTTTTACATTTAGTATGTGGTCATTATGCAAAAAGCGAAAGTTTTAATTCTTCCTTGCCAATTTGGATGCCTTCTATGTATTTTGTTGTTTGATTGCTGCATCTAGGACTTCCAGTACTATGCTGAATAAAAGTGATGACAGTGGACATCAGTGTCTTGTTCCTGACCTTGGGCGAAAAGCTCTGTTTTTCCCCATTAAGGATAATATTAGCTGTGGGTTTTTCATATATTACCTTTATTATGTTAAGGTATGTTCCTTCTAAACCTACTTTGTTGAAGGTTTATCATGAATGGCTGTTGTATTTCGTCAAATGTTTTTTCTCCACTATTTAAATGATCATATTGTTCTTAATACTTTCTTTTATTAATGTGGTGTATCACATTGATTTGCAAATATTGAACCACTCAGGCAACTAGGAATAAATCCTACTTGATCATGGTGAATGTTTATTTATTTATTTGAGAGAGAGAGAGAGAGAGAGCGTGAGCCAGGGGAGGGGGGGAAGGGAGAAGGAGAGAGAATCTCATGCTGACTCCTCACTGTGCTCTTGATCCCACTACCCTGAGATCATGACCTGAGCCAAAATGATGAGTCAGGCTTAACGGACTGAGCCACCCAGGAGCCCCATGAATGATTTTTTTTTTTAATGTATTGTTGAATTTGTTTTGCTAGTACTTTGTTGAGGATTTTTGCATCCATGTTCATCAGGGGTATTGGCCTGTAGTTCTCTTTTTTTAGTGATGTCTTTATTTGGTTTTGGTATCAGGGTAATGCTGGCCTCACAGAATGAATTTGGAAGTTGCCTTCCTTTCCTACTTTTTGGAATAGTTTGAGAAGAATAAGTATAACTCTTCTTTAAATGTTTGAATTTTCTTTAAATGTTAGAATTTTCCTGTGAAGCCATTTGTTTGTTGGCAGTTTTTTTGATTACCGATTCAGTATCTTTATTGGTTATCAGTCTGTTCAAATTTTCTATTTTTTCCTGTTTCAGTTTTGGTAGTTAATATATTTCTAGGAATTTATCCATTATTTTCCAGGTTGTCCAGTTAGTTGGTATATAGTTTTTCACAATATTCTCTTATAACTGTATTTCTGTGGTGTTGGTTGTTATTTCTCCTCTCTCATTTGTGATTTTATTTATTTGATCTTTTCTCTTTTTTTCTTGATAAGTCTGGTTAGAGGTTTATCAATTTTAGTGATATTTTTTCAAAGAACCAGCTCCTGGTTTCATTGATCTGTTTTATTTTTAATTGTTTTTGGTTTTGATATTATCTATTTCTGATCTAATCCTTACTATTTCTTTCCTTTTGGTGGCTTTAGGTTTTGTTGTTGTTCTTTTTCCAGCTCCTTTAGGTGTAAGATTAGTTTATTTACTTGAGATTTTTTTTCTCTTCTTAATGTAGACCTGTATTCAATATATTTTCCTCTTAGAATCACTTTCGCTATATCTCAAAGGTTTGGGACTGTTGTGTTTTCATTTTGAGTGTTTCCACATAATTTTTTATTTCTTCTTTTATTTTCTGGCTGGCCCAATCATTGTTTAGTAGCAGGTGATTTAACCTTCATGTATTTGTAATCCTTCCAGATTTTTTGTGTGTGACTGTATCCTAATTTCCTAGGGTTGGTGATTAGAAAAGATGTATGGCATAACTTCGATCTTCTTAAATGTGTTAAGGTTTTTTTTGTGTGTGTGGGGGGGCTAATATGTAATCTGTTCTGGAGAACATTTCATGTGTACTGGAAAAGAATATGTATTCTGTTGTTTTAGGATGGAATATTCTGAATATATCTGTTAAATCCATCTGGTCCAGTGTGTCATTCAAAGCCATTATTTCATTGTTGATTTTTTGTTTAATCTCTCCATTGATGTAAGGGGGATGCTAGAGTCTCATACTATTATTATATTATTATCAATTAGTTCCTTATGTTCCTTATGTTTGTTATTAACCCAACATAGGGTGCATAAATATTTAAAATTGTTAAATCTTAAAATAAAAAATTATAAAAATTAAAAAAAATTAAAAAAATAAAATTGTTAAATATTGTTAGAGTGCCTTAATTACTATTATATAGTGCCTTTCTTGGTCTTTTGTTACAGTCTTCGTTTTAAAGTTTATTTTATCAAATATAAGTATTGTTACTCTGGCTTTCTTTTGCCATTTGCATGATAGGTGGTTCTCCATCCTCTCACTTTCAATCTGTAGGTGTCTTTTTTTTTTTTTTAAGATTTTTATTTACTTATTTGACAGACGGAGATCACAAGTAGGCAGAGAAGCAGGCGGAGAGAGAGCAGGAAGCAGGCTCCCTGCTGAGCAGAGAGCCCAATGTGGGGCTCCATCCCAGAACCCTGGGATCATGACCTGAGCCAAGGCAGAGGCTTTAACCCACTGAGCCATCCAGGCGCCCCTGCAGGTGTCTTTAGATCTAAAATGAGTGTCTTGTAGGCAGCATATAAATGGGTCTTTTTTTATCCATTCGGTCATGCTGTGTCTTTTGATTGAAGCATTTAGTCCATTTACATTCAAAGTAATTAACTGATAAGATATGTATTTATTGTCATCTTGTTATTTTTGTTGTTGTTGTTTCCAAATATCTTCTCTGATCCCTTCTTGTTTTTCTCTCTTTCATGGTTTGCTGATTTTCTTTAGTGATATATTTGGGTTTTTTTTTTTTAATTCTTTGTATACATGGTTACCATTAAGTTTGTATATAACCCCTCCTGCATATAGCAGTCTATATTAATTTGATGGTCATTGGGTTTGAACCCATTCTTTACTCCTCTCCTCCCCACATTATTAGGTATATGTTTTTATATTTTACATCCTTTTATTTTGTGAGTACTTTGATTTTTTTTTATAGAAACATTCATTTTTACTGCTTCTGTGTTTTCTACCTTTATATGGTCACTTTTTCTTATACAGTTGCCAGGGTGATATATATTTGACTTATAAGCCAAATTTGGCCTGTAGGTATATAGGCTTTTGAAATTTAGGCCAAGAGTGTGCTCTCTAGACAGACACCACATTCAAACTTTCTATTCTGCATTTTTTATATTCTTACATTTATGTTTATATATTTATATTCTGCATATTTCTTCTATTCTGCAGTTAAGTCAGGTATTTAAAGGCTTTGAAGTTGGTAATGCTTATAATAAACCAGCTTGCTTTTGGCATATTTATTTATCTCAATGGAGTAATTTCCTGGTCTCTGAACTTTGAAATCTTGCAGTCATTGTTGATAACTTTTGTAAAAATTTTTTTACCCTTTAAAATCATCACCCTATGTATTTAACAGCACTGAACTGTACTTAAAAATGGTTAAGATCATTAAAAGAAATCACCCAAATTAAATACAAATAGATTCTCATTGTATACAATTTAGACAATCAAAAGTACAAAAGCTTTCAAAGTCCTCTTTCACTTCTCTCTACCAACCCTTCCCCTTCTACAGATAATTATTATCACTAAATTGGAGTATGATCTTCTGGTTCACTTAGAGACTTTTACACACACACACACACACACACACACACACACACACACACGGCTATTAGTTTTTTACATAAAAAGTAGGCTGGGAAAATAGTATAGAGGTTCCTTAAAAAGTTAAAAACAGAGCTACCCTATGACCCTGCAATTGCACTACTGGGTATTTACCCCAAAGATACAAATGTAGTAATCCAAAAGGACACCTGCACCCCAATGTTTATAGCAGCAATATTCACAATAGCCAAACTATGGGAAGAGCCCAGGTGTTCATCGACAGATGAATGGATAAAGAAGATGTGGCATATATCTACAATGGAATACTATGCAGCCATCAAAAAATGAAATCTTGCCATTTGCAATGACATGGATGGAACTAGAGGGTATTATGCTGAGTGAAATAAGTCCAGAAAAAGACAATTATCATATGATTTCACTCATAGGTGGAATTTAAGAAACAAAATAGTGGAGCATAGAGGAAGGAAGGGAAAGATAATACAAGATGAAATCAGAAAGGGAGAAAAACCATAAGAGATTCTTGACCATAGGAAACAAACTGAGGGTTGCTGGAGGGGAGGAAGGTGGCTGGATGGGGTAACTGGGTGATATGCATTAGGGAGGGCTCATGATGTAATGAGCACTGGGTGTTATATACAACAGATGAATCACCGAACTTTACCTCTGACGCTGATAATACACTGTATGTTAATTAATTGAATGTAAATAAAATAAAATAAAATAAAATGTAGGCTGGATAAATATATCCCCATCTTATTGATAATAGGTGCCTTTAGATGGAAAAAGTTCAGTAAAGCGGAATGAAGGAGAACTTTTCAGTTTTTAGCCATTACTGTCAATGTTGCACGAACATGATTTGCATACATCTTTGTATAAGAGCTACCTCAGCAAGACATGAAACCTGGATGCTACAAATGAGAAGAATAGTACACTGACTATGTAAAAATATTATACTGTATCAGTCAGGGTTCAACCTGAGAAGCAGAGCCAATAAGGAAAATAAATAAATAAAAATATTAGATAGATTGATGGATAGATTGATGTGATGTTGGGCCTGATTAAGGAAGTCTGAAATGAGCAGGGCAGGTCCTCAGGAAGCAAGAATCATAGGTAGGTTGGAACTATATCTTCTTTTGGAAAAAGCCTCTGTTCTATTTTTAAGGCTTTTCAGCTGATTGAATCAGGCTCACCCAGATTATTCAAGATAATCTAAAGTCAACTGATTAGGGGTTTTACTTACATTTGCAAAATACCATTACAGCAAAACCAAGATTAGCATTTGATTGAACAACTGGATACTATAGCCTAGCCAAGTTGACATATCAAAAATTTAAAATTTATGGATAGCAAAAGACACTGTAAACAAAAAGACAACATAGGTAAATATATTTACAATATAGATAATAAAAGTATTAATATTCAAAATTTATTGAGTTCCCCCAAATCAGTAAGAAAGTCAGGGAACAGCTTATAGAAATATGGGCAAAAGATATGAATAGGAAATTCATATACAAATATGATAGTCTGATGGAAAAATGTAAGAAAATGCTTAAACTCACTAGGAATTAAGAGAATAAAAGGTAAAATGATTTGAATTTTCAAAATTAAAAAATAAAATTTTAAATTTTCCTGATAATTTTGGCAAACATTCTTTTAAGATTATTTATTTATTTATTTATTTTAGAGAGAAAGAGAGACAGAGTGTGTGTGGGCATGTGAGCAGTGGGAGAGGCAGAGGGAAAGAGAGAGAGAATCCCAAGCAGGCTCCACACTGAACATGCAGCCTGACAAGGGGTCTGATCTCATGACCCTGAGATCATGACCTGAGTCAAAATTAAGAGTCAGTTGTTTAACTAACTGAGACACCCAGGTGCTACTTGGCAAATGTTTAAAAATGTGGATAATATCTAAAGTTGGCAAGAATGCAGAAGAACGGGCATTCTCATTCATACACAATCTTTTGGTGAGAGTATATATTTCTAAAGACTTTTTTTTTTTATAAAGCCTTAAAAAAGGAAATGTAGCCGTACCTATGAAAATTTTAAATAAGTATAGCTTTTACTTGGTGAACTATTGCCATGAATCAATTGTCTTATTCCTTCTGTTAATCACCAACTTCACTGGAAGTTAGTCTTGTATGACTGATGAGCCAGCTGAATTCTCTGATCCTTCTCTCCATATCGGAGTTCAACTTATACACTACTGCTAGATAGATCTTCCTCATCCTCTTTTTTTTTCTCTTACACACACACACACACACCCCACAGCATTATTTGTAACAGCCTCAAGCTGGTAACAACCCAAATGTCTAATATAGCACGGATAAACAACTTGTGATATGGAATATTTACAATAAAGAAAGTGAATGGACTATAGATTACAAACACTGACATGGATGATTCTCAAAAAATATTCTTGGGCAAAAGAAGCAAAGATTAGAGAAATACAGTATGATTCCATTTAAACAAAATTCAAGAAAAGCTAAATTAAAGTGTGTTATTTAGAGATGCACAGGTAGGTAGTAAAATCATAAAGAAAAATGAAATAAATGACAATTCCAGATGTTAGGATAGAGAGTTCCTTAGCTCAGTAAAGAAGGGAGTTGTGATTAGGAAGGTGAATTCAGGAGACTTTTGGACTCCTGATCTTGGACTTTTTGACCTTGATGAGGATAACATGTTAAGCTGAACATACATGCTTTATGCTTTGTCTCTATTATCATAATTTTTAAAAATGCCACTAGGGAACTTTCTGAGGAGCTGGCAGCCTCCTATTTCTCTTCTCCCCCACCTTTACTGAGATATAACTAATGTGTAACACTGTATAGTTTAAAGTGTATAATGTGTTGATTCAATATACTTATAAATTGCAAAATGACTACCACCATAGTACCATTGACCCTTGAACAACACAGGTTTGAACTTCATGGGTCCTCTGATATGTGGATGTTTTTCAATACAGTACATTCCTACAATGTGTTTTCCTTATGATTTTCTTTGCTCTAGCTTACTTTCTTGTAAGCATACACTATATAATACCTATAACATACAAAATAGGTGTTAATTGACTGTTATTGGTAAGGCTTCTGGTCAATAGTAGGTTATTAGTAGTTAACGTTTGGGGGAGTCAAAAGTCAGTTGAATTTTTGGCTGGGCGGAGATGGGGAGGTTTGGGAAAAGGTGGTCAGTACCTGAAGCCCAGCATTGTTGGGCTACTACCTCCAACCTGTCCCCTATAGTGGTTGCAAAAGATTCTGCCTTATCATTTTCTAAATTAAATTTACTCTTCTGTTTTTTGTATTTGACTTAAAAATGGTTAAAAATCAATTATATGAAAAAGACCAGTATGAATTACTTCCTGCCTACAGAATAAAGGTCAGACTCCTCCACATTCAAATTCCTGGCTACCTCAGCCTTTGTAATCCTACTCCTACTCCTGTCTTCACTGGAAGCAAAAAAAAAAAACCCCAAACAAAACAAAACCAAAAAAAGCCCCAACAGATACTAATTTTACCAAATTGTCTTTACCAAAAAGAAAAAAAAAAGAAAGAAAGAAAAGGAAGAAGACTTTTCCTCTTGTTCTTTATTTGAGAGTAAATGGGGGAGAATTTTGAATTGCTTACCACACATTTTTCTAAGATGAATCAGAGCAGGATGAAATGCCTGCTTGGTCTTTGGCTATAATGAAAATGTATCTACGGCACAATTTTCAGGAAGAACACATTTCTCCCAAGTCATTATCTAGTTAGCATCATGTGTTCAGATCATGACTTTCCTTTTAGCTTAAATAAGCTCAAAAACTTTGTCAAAGGCGAGTGTATGTGATGTTAGATGTTCTGTTGTGCCTACCACAACACAGTGAGAAATAAGAAATGACAAGAATTGAGCCCTGGTCCTCATGCACAGACTATCGGTTTCACACTTAGTCATAGCCGACTTCACACACAGACGCCACTGAAAGAACCAGGGCCAAATGTTCCTGGAAAATGGGACTTCTTAGCCTCACAGACATTTGCTGCAAATACCTGAGCCTCATGCCTGGGTGGAGATCTCAGCAGGAAGACTGATGGGCAGCTTCCAGGGGAAAAACTGAGGGAGGGGCAGGATGTGGTCTTGGTGATTCATTAGTGGCCCCCCCTTCACCACCCATCTGAGTCAGCACGCGGCCACATGGCCCCACATGGTGGCTCTTGAGCTGTCATACCAGGCTTTCTATACTTGCCTTTATTAAAGCAGTTGGTGATTTTGGAAGCCCAATTTACATATGAGTACTTTTATTCTGTCTTTCTAAATTAGTCAAGCAAGAATTTTTTTTTTTTTTAAAGATTTTATTTATTTATTTGTCAGAGAGAGAGCAGGAGCGAGCACAGGCAGACAGAGAGGCAGGCAGAGGCAGAGGGAGAAGCAGGCTCACTGCTGAGCAAGGAGCCCAATGTGGGACTCGATCCCAGGACGCCGGGATCATGACCCGAGCCGAAGGCAGCCGCCTAAGAACTGAGCCACCCAGGCGTCCCAGTCAAGCAAGAAATTGTTGAAGCTTTCTGATGGACATGATATGGTGGCTTGAAGTGTTGTGGGGTGTTTCTAGACTTGCTTGCCTCACCTGGTTCTTCAAATAGTAAAGTAATATCACATATCTGCAGGTAGCCTAACCTAGTAGATGAGAACCCGGTGCTGCGGCCAAGCCCACTGGGTTCAAATCCCTGCTCACCACCCTTGGACTTCTCATTTCAGAAGTGTGCACATATCATTCTTTTTCGCCCTTCGGCATGAATTGTGTGCCCTTAATGGGATCGGTGCCGTGGAAACTAAGAGTCATCCTTGTTGGTGCAACAGTGGCAGAGGTCGCAGCGAGTTCTGGCAGAGCAGCGGCGGTTCTGCTGATGGCCGTGTCTGGGTTCCTGGCTGGTGGAGTGGATTGCACTGTCCCAGGCTGGGCATTAACTTTCTGTGACTTGATTTGGGACATTGTTCGTGATTGCAGAGGCCTCAACTCACCATGTTGGCAATTCTGGGAGTTACACAATGACCTTTAAATCCATTCTTTTTTGCTTAAACCAAACTTTTGGTTGCTTTTGGATGTAACTAAGGATAGGGCACCTGGGGGACTCAGTGGGTTAAGGGTCTGCCTTAGACTCAGGTCATGATGATGACCTGGGATGGAGTCCTGGGATGGAGTCCCACATTGGGCTCCCTGCTCACTAGGAGTCTGCTTCTCCCTCTGCCTCTCTCTCTCTCTCTCTCTGTCAAATGAATAAAGAAAATCTTAAAAAAAAATGTAACTAAGGATATTCACTGATTCAATGACCTGAGGAGCATTTATTACATTTTCTCAACCTATTTTTTATCTGTAAAGTAGCTTAGTAATACCTATCTCTTAGGGTTAATGGCAGACTTAAGTACGCAAATATATGCATATCCAGCACTCAGTATGGTACTGGCCCATAGTAAGAGTCCCAAATTAATAATTTGTTGGGCATCAGAGTGACATTGGAGTGTCTACAGTAAGAGTGAATTTTAGTATGAGGAGGTTCTTGCCATTTACCTTGGAGCCAGGAATGATAGCTTGGAGTCCTAGAAATTAAAGATTATTACATGTTAGTTTCCAGATTCACATATGGTGACCCCATCTGAATGGTTATATAGAAGAAATAATTCTCTTATTGCAATGATAGGATTAAATGTAAACTAGGAATTTTTATGGCTCATGGCTTTAATATATGTTTGGTTGATTTAGGCAACCATATATTTTTAGTTTTACTTACTTAAATTTAACATATCGACTGGAAGGGGCACAAATCTTAAGTTTATAGCTTGATTATCACACAAAACAAGATATTGTTCATTACTAACATTTACAAAGGTCTACTTTGTGATCTCATCCTCCAAAAGTAACCATTAAGCAGATTTCTCTTGCCATAAATTAGTTTTGCCTATTTTTGAACTTTAAATAAACCGGATTATATAGTAGGTACACTTTTTGTTGCTAAATGTTACATTTTTAAAATTCAACCATGTTGTTACACATACAAATAGTTTTCTTCACTGCTGTACAGTATTGCATTATGCATATACTTTATTTATCCATTCCATTGTTAATGGACATTTGTGTGGCTTCTAGTTGATTCTATTTTTTTACAAGATTTTATTTTATTTGACAGAGAGGGAGAGAGAGAACAAGCAGGGGGAGTGGCAGGCAGAGGGAGAGAGAGAAGCAGGCTCCCTGTCAAGCAGGGAGCTTGATGCCCCACTCCATCACAGGACATGGAGAACATGACCTGAGTCAAAGGCAGATGCTTAACCAACTGAGCCACCTAGACGCCACTTGATTCTATTAAGAATAATGTACTAAGAATATTTTTGTAACTATCTTTTTGTGCTCATATGTAGGCATTTCTTTTGGGTTTACTCCTAGGGGCTGAGTTATAGAGTAGGTATATGCTTAACTTTACTGGCAACAAAATTCCCAAAGTAGTTTTGCCAATTTGCAGTCCCACAGCATTATAAGAGTTTCTGGCAGTCTATATCCTCACTATTGTCACCCTTTTAAAATTAAGCCATTCTGAGGTGTGATATCTTGTTTTGTTTTCAATTTGCCTTTTCCTGGAAACTAATGATGTTGAGCACCTTCTAACGGTCATTGGCCATTTGGATATTCTCTTTTGTAAGAATCTATTCATATCTTTATCCTTTCTTTTTTTATTTATTATTTTTTTTATTTAAGCATTTTTTAAAAATTTAAACATATAATGTAACCACACCACCCTCTCCCAACCCCCCTCTCTCCCCACCCCCCCTCAGTTTGTTTTATGACATTAAGAGTCTCTTAGTTTGTCTCCCTCCCGATTCCATCTTGTTTCATTTTTTCTTTTCCTATCCCCTTAACCCCCACCCCTGTTGCATCTCCACTTCCTCATATCAGGGAGATCATATGATAGTTGTCTTTCTCCGATTGACTTATTTCGCTAAGCATAATACCCTCTAGTTCCATCCATGTCGTCGAAAATGGTAAGATTTCATTTCTTTTGATGGCTGCATAGTATTCCATTGTGTGTGTGTGTGTGTGTGTATATATATATATATATATATACCATTTCTTTATCCATTCATCTGTTGATGGACAACTAGGTTCTTTCCATAACTTGGCTATTGTGGACATTGCTGCTATAAACATTCGGGTACACGTGCCCCTTCGGATCACTATGTTTGTATCTTTTTTTTTTAATCTTTTATTTATTTATTTATTTAAGCTTTTTTTATTTAAACATATAATGTAACCCCACCACCCTCTCCCAACCCCTCTCCCCCCCCCACCCCCTTCAGTTTGTTTTATGACATTAAGAGGCTCTTTGGGTTTGTCTCCCTCCCGATCCCATCTTGTTTTCTTTATTCTTTTCCTACCCCCTTAACCCCCACCCCCATTGCATCTCCACTTTCTCATATCAGGGAGATCATGTGATAGTTGTCTTTCTCCGATTGACCTATTTCGCTAAGCATAATACCCTCTAGTTCCATCCATGTCGTCGCAAATGGCAAGATTTCATTTCTTTTGATAGCTGCATAATATTCCATTGTGTATATATACCACTTCTTCTTTATCCATTCATCTGTTGATGGACATCTAGGTTCTTTCCATAACTTGGCTATTGTGGACATTGCTGCTATAAACATTCGGGTACACGTGCCCCTTTGGATCACTACGTTTGTATCTTTAGGATAGATACCCAGTAGTGCAATTGCTGGGTCATTAGGTAGCTCTATTTTCAATTTTTTAAGGAACCTCCATGCTGTTTTCCAGAGTGGTTGCACCAGCTTGCATTCCCACCAACAGTGTAGGAGGGTTCCCCTTTCTCCACATCCTCGCCAGCATCTGTCATTTCTTGACTTGTTCATTCATCACACCATTCTGACTGGTGTGAGGTGGTATCTCATTGTGGTTTTGATTTGTATTTCCCTGATGCCCAGTGATGTGGAGCACTTTTTCATGTGTCTGTTGGCCATCTGGATGTCTTCTTTGCAGAAATGTCTGTTCATGTCCTCTGCCCATTTCTTGATTGGATTATTTGTTCTTTGGGTGTTGAGTTTGCTAAGCTCTTTGTAGATTTTGGATACTAGCCCTTTATCTGATATGTCATTTGCAAATATCTTTTCCCACTCTGTCAGTTGTCTTTTGGTTTTGTTGACTGTTTCCTTTGCTGTGCAAAAGCTTTTGATCTTGATGAAGTCCCAATAGTTCATTTTTGCCCTTGCTTCCCTTGCCTTTGGCGTTGTTCCTAGGAAGAAGTTGCTGTGGCTGAGGTCGAAGAGGTTGCTGCCTGTGTTCTCCTCAAGGATTTTGATGGATTCCTTTCTCACATTGAGGTCCTTCATCCATTTTGAGTCTATTTTCATGTGTGGTGTAAGGAAATGGTCCAATTTCATTTTTCTGCATGTGGCTGTCCAATTTTCCCAACACCATTTGTTGAAGAGGCTGTCTTTTTTCCATTGGATATTCTTTCCTGCTTTGTCGAAGATTAGTTGACCATAGAGTTGAGGGTCTATTTCTGGGCTCTCTATTCTGTTCCATTGATCTATGTGTCTGTTTTTGTGCCAGTACCATACTGTCTTGATGATGACAGCTTTGTAATAGAGCTTGAAGTCTGGAATTGTGATGCCACCAACTTTGGCTTTCTTTTTCAATATTCCTTTGGCTATTCGAGGTCTTTTCTGGTTCCATATAAATTTTAGGATTATTTGTTCCATTTCTTTGAAAAAATTGGATGGGATTTTGATAGGCATTGCATTAAATGTGTAGATAGCTTTAGGTAGCATAGACATTTTCACAATATTTATTCTTCCAATCCATGAGCATGGAACATTTTTCCATTTCTTTGTGTCTTCCTCAATTTCTTTCATGAGTACTTTATAGTTCTCTGAGTATAGATTCTTTGCCTCTTTGGTTAGGTTTATTCCTAGGTATCTTATGGTTTTGGGTGTAATTGTAAATGGGATTGACTCCTTAATTTCTCTTTCTTCTGTCTTGTTGTTGGTGTAAAGAAATGCAACTGATTTCTGTGCATTGATTTTATATCCTGACACTTTACTGAATTCCTGTACAAGCTCTAGCAGTTTTGGAGTGGAGCCTTTTGGGTTTTCCACATATAGTATCATATCATCTGCAAAGAGCGATAGTTTGACTTCTTCTTTGCCGATTTGGATGCCTTTAATTTCTTTTTGTTGTCTGATTGCTGAGGCTAGGACTTCTAGTACTATGTTGAATAGCAGTGGTGATAGTGGACATCCCTGCCGTGTTCCTGACCTTAACGGAAAAGCTCTCAGTTTTTCTCCATTGAGAATGATACTTGCAGTGGGTTTTTCATAGATGGCTTTGATAATATTGAGGTATGTGCCTTCTATCCCTACACTTTGAAGAGTTTTGATTAGGAAGGGATGTTGCACTTTATCAAATGCTTTTTCAGCATCTATTGAGAGTATCATATGGTTCTTGTTCTTTCTTTTGTTAATGTACTGTATCACATTGATTGATTTGCGGATGTTGAACCAACCCTGCTGCCCTGGAATAAATCCCACTTGGTCGTGGTGAATAATCCTTTTAATGTACTGTTGGATCCTATTGGCTAGTATTTTGGTGAGAATTTTCGCATCTATGTTCATCAAGGATATTGGTCTGTAATTCTCTTTTTTGATGGGATCCTTGTCTGGTTTGGGGATCAAGGTGATGCTGGCCTCATAAAATGAGTTTGGAAGTTTTCCTTCCATTTCTATTTTTTGGAACAGTTTCAGGAGAATAGGAATTAATTCTTCTTTAAATGTTTGGTAGAATTCCCCTGGGAAGCCATCTGGCCCTGGGCTTTTGTTTGTTTGGAGATTTTTGATGACTGTTTCAATCTCCTTACTGGTTATGGGCCTATTCAGGTTTTCTATTTCTTCCTGGTTCAGTTTTGGCAGTTTATATGTCTCTAGGAAAGCATCCATTTCTTCCAGATTGTC
>ML101781.1:5902-20670 GCA_003697995.1 Taxidea taxus jeffersonii
TTCGGCTCAGGTCATGGTCCCAGCGTCCTGGGATCGAGCCCCACATCAGGCTGCTTGCTCTGCGGGAAGCCTGCTTCTCCCTCTCTCACTGCCCCCGCTTGTGTTCCCTCTCTCGCTGTGCCTGTCTCTCTGACAAATAAATAAAAATCTAAAAAAAAAAAAAAAAAGAAGGGAGGAAGAAAGGAAAGGAAGGAGGTAGGAATAGACTGAAGAAGGAAGAAAGGAAGGAGGGAGGGAAAGAGAAGGGAGGAAGGAGAGGGAAAGAGAAAGGAAGGGAGGAAGGAAGGTAGGGAGAGAAGGAGGGAGGAAGAAAAAAAGGAGGGAGGAAAAGTGGAAAGAAGGGAGGGAGGAAGGAAGGGAGGGAGGGGGGAGACTTCCTTGCTGGGCCAGGGGCACACCTGCAGGTGATGATTTAAGTGTATCCAGCCCAGGGCTTGGCACACAAAAGACTCTTGATGAAATGCTGTTTGAAGAAAAGAATGAGTGGCCCCAGGAAGGCAAGCGCCTGGCGTCATTTGCTTTCATGCGCTCAGGGTTTGGTCAGCAGTGAAACCTGGGGAGCAGTGGGGGGGAGGAAGGAAGAAAGCAGGATGGTGGAAGTGACGGGAGAATGGTGCTGTGTGACTTCGGAGAGACCTTGCAACGTCTCTTAGGCCTCCGTGTCCACATCTATATGATGGATGTATTTCCCGCCTTGTCACGGTGTTGCAAACGGTTGTGTCCCCTCTCTCCCACTGAACAGGAGGTCCTCCAGGGCGGACCCTGCCAGCTCATCTCACCCCCAGACTGTCTGGCATGGGGCTTTCTTCAGGGTAGGTGCTCAGGTCATTTCTGAAGAATTCGATGAATGAATTTCAGGTAGACCAGAGAAGGGATCTCTGGGAGGGTCTGAGTGCAGGGCTTGGGCCAAAAGAGGTCTCCCTTGAAGCTGAGTGTTAGACTGTACAAAGAAACACATGATGGCCCAGCTCAGTTTGAATTTCATTGGTCAAGTGAAAAAAATAGATGCGATCATGGTCCAGTGCTTTGTAAACTGTGAAGAGTGTACAAAAATGAGCTGTTGTCAGTGTCATTGTAACTCTCTCTCTTCCCCCTAAGAAATCAGGGGACAGAATATGTGTTGAATAAAATAATATTTTTTAAATAAAAGGTTGTTTTTTTTTTTTTTTTAACAACTTGGAGGTGAAAGTTAATATCCTGTTTTGGAAGGTGAAAACGAAACAAAGAAATCATCCATTGCTCTGTATAAGAAATGGCAGAGGATTTAGGGTGGGGGTAGAGAGTGCAGAGAAGAGGAAAGAAGAGTAGTTAGTGTGCAGTGGGCACTATGGGACAAAATGGCAGGAAGCTATTCCTTAGTAGTAATCAGTAACCCTTACACACACTTACTCTGTACTGGTCACCGTCCTGAATACTTTCACTGTGCACACACTCATACCTTACAAAATCATTTAATCCATAAATGGTTATTTGTGATGGACAGTGTACACCTCCTTTGCCCCCACCTCCGCTTCAGTTAAGATCGTCTGGTGCGAGTGTTAGGGAGTGTTAGTGTTAAACTCAGTCAGGGGCTGAGTTTCGTGTTGGGGTCAGCTCTCAGCAGAGACACAGGAACAGACTGGGGAGTGAGGCAGGAATCTCACTCAAACTTCAGATGCCAGCAGTGGTAGGAGGGGGCCCTGAGTGCAACCATCCCCAAGGAGTCATTTGTGGGGGCAAATACCAGATTTCTCATTGACAAGAGATCTGAGACCCCCACAAACTTAATTTAAATTTCAAAGAACAGAGTGGCCTCAACTGGTGTCTGGGTTATAGGAAGGCTCTGTGGTCCTCATTTCACAGAATAAATGAACCCAGAGAGATTAGGAAACTTGTCCAAGGTCACACAGTGAGTGCCATGGGATTTGAACTGTGTAGCCTAAAAAACCCCTGGGGAAGATTTGTGCCCTAAGAATATAGTTTCTCTCACCTGGGTCTCCAGGCTGTTCCAAAGCTGGAAAAGTTCCTTTAGCCCTTTCTTCTCATCTGTAAGCCGCCTGGATCTTCAGGTAATTTGCATTCTTTGGCCTGAGAAATGCAAAAGTGTTTCTTAGCTTGCCATGAGATACTACAACTAACATATGGCTATAAGGCCTGCCCTGGGCATGCAGACCCAGCCCCGGCCCTGGAGGAGCTCACGGGCAGGAGGCGAAGAGCTGTTGTCCTCAGGAGAGAGCTGATGAGAGGGTGTGGTCGTGCGAGTCCTAACACCCAAAGCCTCCTCTAAGCTTCCCCAGTGACTGTCATCCTCCAGGAGCTGGGGTGGGAGCAGTGGAGCACGGGGGAGGAGGCAAGTGTCCCTCATTTGCAGTGATGGAACCTGGATCTATAAATAGTCATCAGAAATAGAGCAGAGAGAGAAGTCATTTGCGGGCTTACATTAACTCAGAGCGGCCTTTTTCTTCCTGATGAGACAAGCTATTTGGTTCTCTCCAAACTGAAAAAGACAAAAACTACCTTGTGTCACCAAGACGTCTAGTCTATCTCCCCTTGATGCCTCTAAGGATGGGGAGTCACATCTTATGAGGCCCTTGCCAAGGGGGCGTGTGCAGGCAGAGGGCTGACGGATGTACAGGAAGGACGATGAACACTGGGGCTCCTTCCCTTCTTCCTCCAACAAGGCACCAGAAAAAACTAATCAGCATCAGCAGCCAGAAGGGAGAAATTCATTAGCAGAGCTGGTTTTGCATAATTTAGTAGTTGGCATTAGCAAATTAAGTCTGCTTGGCTTTCCCCATTGTAATGGTCATTAGAGAAAACGTGAAGAAAACACAGGCTCATAATGCTGGCAGTTTTCTAGAGATGATAATTAATAACAGCAATAATAAACTGCTAATAAGGCTTTGCAATTTTCCCTTCTACTCACGTCACCTTGCTTGTTCCTCAACCGTAGCAGAGGAAAGCAAGTCCGGATTATTGTCCTATTTGATGGACAGTGAAAATGAGGTCTGGGAGGTGTGTGCAGCTGGGGAGGGCCTCCCTGCCTGCCTCAGCGGTGGCTGCGTGTGGGAAGTCATGACCAGGGCGTGGTCTCAGGAGAACCAGGCTCAGGCAGGACCTTCTCAGTGGGAACCTCAGATCTCCCCAGGCCAGAACAAATCCTATTAACAGCAACAGCAACAGCAACAATCATAAAGCTAACATTGGTTGAGTTACATACATACTGTCTCAGCAATAACTCACAGCCACCCACGAGGCAGTGACATCAGCCTCATCCACTGGTGAGGAGATTGTCTGAGAGGTGCAACAGACACCAGCTGGAGTGGCTTCCTGGTCCCTAGTGAATCTCTTTCCCTGGGAATGGTCAGACACACAGGGCCAGTGGCTCTGCCTTTGTCATGTGGCCCTTGGCAGACCTGATTGGGCCAGGAATGGGCGGCTGGCCTGAGCTTCGCCAATCAAAGCCCCTCTCTGGGAGGGTCCGAACAAAGGCAGGGGAAAAGTCCCCCTCTGGTGATGGCTGGCACTGTGGCAGCCCCATTCTTCCCATGTGGAAGAAGTCAGGAAAGCAGATGCAGTGATGGGGCGAGGAGGAACGCACCCTGTGGTATTTGAGTCCTTCCTTCTAACTGTCCCTGAGGCACATGGGTGGCAAGAAACTCTTGGCAGTAGCACTCTTTTTCTTTGAGCCAGCTAGATTTGGGTTTCTGTCTTTTTTTTTTTTAATTAAATTTATTTATTTACAGACAGAGATCACAAGCAGGCAGAGAGGCAGGCAGAGAGACAGAGAGGGAAGCAGGCTCCCTGCTGAGCAGAGAGCCTGATATGGGGCTCCATCCAGAACCCTGAGATCATAACCTGAGCCGAAGGCAGAGGCTTTAACCCACTGAGCCACCCAGGCACCCTGGTTTCTATCTTTTGAAACCACAAGTCCTAAGCTAGGACCTTGCCTGGGGTCCCCTAGGAAGTATGTGGTATGAGAGAGACTGCAGGCCTGTCCTCTCCTCACCATGGCATCCAGGGTCTCCTGGGGCTTCCCTTTCTAGCCATATCTGAGAGGATGGGAGATAGCAGGGCAGACCTCTAGTTTTGATGGTCCCCTGGCTGTGAGGGTCTGTAGGTCCCATGCCGTGCAGGGGAACCATAGGGAAGGGAAAATAAGTTGAAGCTGAGTCTTTAGCTGACCCCCCAAGCAATACACTAGTGTGGCATGGGGATCAATCATACTGCCCCTGTGCTCTGGGCAGGACTGGCAGAACTGGCCATTTGGGGCTTTGAATTTTTGAGAAAGAGGAGGCAATGTTCATCTCGGGATTGGAGGGAAGGGCCTGGCCTTTGCTCTAGATCCCAGCCTGTGACCATGATTCTGGGGGCTCCCACTCCGTAAATCAGCATGAAGAGACTCCCTGCCTTCTTCCCCTACTCCTGGGCCTCCCTAAATGTCAGGAATCTAGCAGGTGCGCTCCAGGATCTCTCTCCTCCCCATTTCCTAAGTCCTTTGTAAAAAGTTGGCCCCAAGCTCCTACTGGACCACAGAGTCCCCCAGTCTGGCCTCCTGAGGGGGCAGCCTGAGGCATGTACTGCAGGGGGTTGGCACACAGGGGCTGCCATTAGGCTGCCAAGGCTCAGACCGTGGCTCTGCCATTGCTCCTCGTGTGATCTGTAGGGACATTCTTTAACCCCTCCATGCTTCCAGTTTCTAAATCCATAAGGAAGAAAAGGACAATTAACAGTAAGTATCTACCTTATAGAATGAGTGTTAGGACTCAAAGACCTATTAGAGGTCAAGTGCTAACCCCAGTGAGTTCAGCCAATGTTGTTAGCAAAGATGGGGAAACTGAGGTAAAAAGAAGGAAAGTGATTCCTCCAAGGTCACACTCGGGTCACAGTCAGAATAGGGCTAGGACAAGAAGCCAGCCATCACCACCAGTGAGTTAGCTCCTAGAAAGCTCCAGAGAACACTCTCCTCACCCCACCCCCCATCCCACCTCCTCAGTCAGATGCCTCCCACTGGGGTTTTATATTTGGCAACTGCCATGAGAAGAGCGTGACGCTGGGTAAGGGGCTATGTTTCTTAGGATTGGAGTTCATGAGGTGACTGAATCTATCCTGGTGAATCAGGCAGAAATTTGTGATTTACTGACATTTAGAAAAAGCCATCAGGCCACCCCAGTCAGCTCCCTCCCTCGGAGACACAGCAGCCAGGAGGCCCTATCTCCATCTCCAGGTGGAAAGGCACAGGTAAAGGCCCTAGATGCCCAGCTGGTTGGGGACCAATGAGGTCCATTGTCCTGTGCTGAGGGGGTTGCTGTGTGCACTCAGTGGCATGTGTGCAAGCTGATGTCTGTGAGCGGGACAGGGTGGGGACAGCCAAGCCAGGAGCTGACTTGCGGGAGGGTGAGGCTGAGCGGCTCGGGGAAGGGAGACCTCTCCTTTTTGTCTTCTACCTCAGAAAGCTGCTTGAATTTTTTTTTTAAACCAGTTCTTTTGATTCTTTTTACAATAATTAAAAAAAAATCAATTGATAAAAATAAATTTAACAACAACCCGAGAAGAGGTCGAAGGAGAAATAAAAGGATGGAAGGGTTCCCAGTCCTGGGAGAGGAGCTGGCCATGGCTCTGGCATGCCTGGAGGTCGGGTGTGGCCACAGAGAGCCTGGGGGAGCACCTCCTTGGATGGGCCAAGTCTGTTTCAGGAAGAAGTTTCTAGTGCACTGAGGGGTGCTTCTTCCCTTGGTGGATTCACTAGTCCCTAGTCCAACCCCCGTTCCCTGGGCTGAGAGTCTGTACGGGGTTAGCCCTTCTGAGCACACAGGACTCAGGGAAGCTAACCCACACCCTAGAGTCCTAGGAGACTGTGGTAGAATCATACATTCACTGATTAGACATCAGCGAGAATTATAACCGGCAAAGGTCTGTGTGGCCTGGCCAGCGCCTTTCTTCCCTGCTGGCTGGTGTGATGTGGCAGGTCTGGTTATCAGAAGGGGTTGTGGGCACATGGCAATGCCAATGACTTGTGCATTTGGAGATGGTTGGCTGAGGCAGCCCCCATTCCCAGTGTGGCCCTGACTTCCTCCAGAACCCTTCAGGTCAGGCATTTCTTCTTTTAATTAATTGAAATTGGGCCCCCATTCCACTGGACACTGCTCAAGAGGGCATGGTCTGTCTTGTTTGCTTTCGGAGCCAGCCAACACCCTGTGACAGAGACATTCTGTCTTTAGACATGTTATTAGCACTTGTAATCAGTTTCTGATGGGTCTTGCTGACTTGAGAGTCCATCTCTTGATGGACAGACAATGCATTGATTCTGCTTTGTCATTAGGCTGCCAATGCATTGATTCTGCTTTGCTCTGAAAACATTTCATAGTTTAACTCTCAGAGAGTAAACTTACTCTCTGTTTTCAAGTCTTTGGGTGCACCCGACTTCACCCAAATCCCATCCCCATTAGGCATGAGGAATATAGAGATGAATAGCACATGGTCCCTGCCTTCCTTACAGTTGGAGAGAACACAGGGCATGCTTATGCCTAATGAACTACATTTCTGGGAGTCTCTTCCTGGTACAGAGGCCAAGGGGGCCAGAGGGGGCAGGAATGACTCACTTCTATCCTATACACTGCCCAGAGGGTGTCCACAGAGGCTCCCCACTCCCAGTTCCAGAACCTTCTCCAGTGAACACACACACACACACACACACACACACACACACCCCAGCCCCTACCCACAACTCCGTATGCACTGAAGGCATATTGTCTGCTTGCAAGGAGACAGGTGGCCAGTGGAAGCTGTGACTGGCCCTGGTTGGGGAAGACTCCTGCAAATCCTGGGAGATTAGTGGGGCCACCACTCTGGCATCCAGCGTGCAGGGTCTTTGGCTCACCTTCCACAACTTCCCTGGTACCCCCTCTCTCAGGCTGCCCTCCCCAGGTGACATGAAGTCCTAGGGTCACATGGTATCTGGGTAGTGCGGGCCCCTGTTGCTTTTGTGTCCTAACTCCATCTATGCTCAGCCTGGAGGTCTTAGGGATGGAAAATGGGGCTACTGTGTGCATTTTAGGAGACTGTTTTTGATGAGTTTGGTCTCAAATTGAAGGAATTGAGTTCCTAATCATGCAATTTCAGGCAAAAGTGGGGACACTTAGGCCTTCTTAGAGCTTCCAAAATCTCAACAGGATCTAGAACTTCTCTCACTGGTGGGACCTGGGGCAGACCATTTATCCCATCTGAAACTTGGTTCCTTTGTCTGTAAAGGGGAATGGAAAACACCAGAACCTACCCCACAGGGTCTTATGGGAGTTAAGTAAGGAGACCCGCGTATAGGCTGAGAAGTCGGCCTGTGGCCTTGTGAGGCAAGGACTCAAGAAACACCAGCTCCTCTTGTTCTGAGGGTGTGGCCTCGCTGAGTTGACTGGGTAAAGGGCCTCCCTCTTGCTTCTCTGTCCCTCTGGCTGTCCTCTAGCTCATTAGTCCCCCTCCTTAACCCCGGCCCATTTCTCAGGAAGTGTGGCACTCCAGAAGGGAGAGGGCTTGTGGGTCATTGGAGTTGATTTGGGTGGTGATGCCCCAGCCCAGGGAAGGCCCCACTTTCTTCTTTTAATTAACTGTGATCTTTGCCTCCTGATGCACTCTCATCGAGAAAATTGCTCTCAATCATTTATGGCTATTTTCCTTTCCAATGAGTATCTAATTCCTGGAATGCTGCCCTAATTGCATTGGGGTCACCAAGGAGGTAATGATGGGCTGTGTGTGTGTGTGTGTGTGTGTGTGTGTGTGTGTGTGTGTGTTTGCTGGAGGGGGTTCCGGAACCAGGAGTGGAGAGCCTCTGTGGACGCCTTCTGGGCAGTGTACAGGGTAGAAATGGGTCCTTCCTGCCCCCTGTCAGTCCCTCTTGTCCTCTGTGCCACATCTTGTCCTCTTGAGTCGCATCAGCTGACCTAAGACATGGCCTGGGAGATGGGCCTGGGTCACCTGGTGTGGCCAGGAATGAGCCAGAAGTGGACTTGAACAAGAGGCCTTGTTTTCAGCAGGTGCCCAGAGAAGACTGAGTGGGATGCTCTACCTCTGGGCTCATGCCTGGAAAGGTCACAGGGGTGATCTGGGTTCTGTAGAGCAATTTCCTCTCTGGTCTCCTGGCCTTTACTCAGCCCTCACATAGCCAACTATTGTGGTTTCATCTGAAACAATGTCTGTGAAACCATGCATTTGATGAACTAGCTGGATTTTTATATTAAATATATAACTATTGCAACAAAATAGTTCATGTTGCGTTTCACCTAAAATCATCCCATGTCCTGCCCATGGTAGCTGTCATTCTCTGAAAAGTCCCTGCCTGACTTCCAGGTGAAGGAAGAGGGGCAAGAGTTCATGCTGCATGCACCTGCTAAAATCCCTTTTTGCTTGCCTGGGAGCTGGGTGAGGACAGAGGCTGGGTCAAGTCATCTGCTCAGCACAGAGTAAGTACTCAGGGTGTGGGTACAGGAGAGAACGCAGCTTTGCATTCAGATCTGGGTTTAAAAACCAGTTTGTGCTTTATTTTCTATCCAGTTCAGGGGACGCTAATTTATTTTGATTTTCTAGTCTGCACAGTGGGGATAATCTCTATCTTACGGGGGTGTCGGGAAAGCCAGTGGGATGGTATATCCAGTGCTCAGCATAGGGTGAACTCTTGGTAGATGCCAATTTCCTTCCTTTCTCTCTTCTGATATTTGATTAATCAATTTGTACCAGGCTGTTAGTGAGGAATATACCTACCTCCTCCTTCCCTGAGGGAGTTTGCATTTGCCCTCAAGGGCGAATCTCAGGCAGGGGGATCCCAGGTGACAACAGGACAGTGGGGAGGCGCTCGGGCTGAGCCTGCTGGTGGGCACCAGGGTCTCACTTCTCACACTTGCGCCATCACTCCTGCTGGCCAGGGGGGGCAAGAGTGCAAATGGACAGCGCCTGCCTCTAGGGTTGCAATCTTGGGTCCTCGGGGGCCTGGGCAGGCAGTGAAGCTGAGCACAGGCCGCACATGCCGGTGGTGGTGCTGACGGCACCGAACAAAGCCCAAGGGCACTCAAGCTCACAAGAAAGCAGCAGTCCTTCACCGGCCGAATGAAACAGGTTTGACAACACAAACAAAGAAGAGCAGAAACAGACCCATAAATGCAGAGAACAAACAGATGGCCCCCAGAGGGAATGGGCAAATAGGAGTGAAGGGGTGTGGGATGAATACGAAAAAAAATATTTAGAAAACAAACCAATCAGGGGGCTGCTAGTTTAGTCTCTCAAAGGGCTATTCCAGGCAGGAATAATAATCACAATATTTAACCACCAGAAGGCCTGGTTATGAGACACAAGCAACTCCCCATTACAAGTTTTTCCATCCCCTAAAACTCTGGGGAGAGGGAAGAATTAACTTTCTTTCCCCCAGGCCCCAAGGCCTGAGCTGCATTTTACATCCAGTCTGTAAAGAGTCACTGTCCTCCTGGGCTCTGGCTGGGCTGCTTTCTGGGCCTCCTTGCCAGGGGCAGAGCAGCTGGGTGGTGGTTGCTTCCAGGCTGTGTGGGAGCCTGAGCACGTGTAGCCAACCCTTGTGTGTGGGGGGGTTCTATCCTAAGATAGCCTGGCCTGACTGCAAATCCAGGCCACTCCGCCAGTGGCAGTTAGTTTGCAGCTCAGTTTCTGGAGCTGAGTCCCTGGGGATCTGAGACCTCTTTATTCTGCCTTCTGAGCTCACACCTCTTTCTGAAGGGCGGTTGAGCTGGGCAGGTGTGTCAGACCAGGCTGATTTATGACCTTGTCTGAGACTTGGCTTCCTAATGCCAGGGGTGGACTGACTAAAATGCCAATCTGCTTCGGACAGTGAGAATCATGAAGGTCAGGTACCAGAGCGTGTGTGTGACTTATATTCCCTCTGGCCTGGCTGTTGCCGGTCAGTGATGCCCTGTGTCCAGTGATCAGCTCCTGGGGATTATCTGGTTCCTGTCCTGCCCTCCGGATATGAAGAGTCCCTCACACCTTATGTGTTCCAGTGTCTACACTCCATGAGAACCTGTCTCTGCCACCAGTCTAAGCGGGGCAGGGAACATTGTATTTGTGGTTTCAGTAGGAGAGGAGAGGAGAGGTCAAGGGGCTTACCTAAAGTCTTACAGAAAATCAAGGATGAAGTCAGGAGAAGAGCACAGATCTGTGTGCAGCGCCTTTCCTCACTATCTTCTAATCTTCTTTCCTACATCTAATGCCCCCGCTGGGTTTGAATGGACACATTCCTTTCTTTTTTTTTTTTTTTTTTTTTTTGTGGGGGGAGGGCCAGAAGGAGAGGGAGATGAAGAATCTTAAGCAGGCTTCACACCCAGCATGGAACCCAACATTGGCGGGACCCAGTCTCACCACCCTCAGATCATGACCCGAGCCAAAATCAAGAGTCAGACGCATAAGCGACTGAGCCACCCAGGCATCCTGGACACATTCCCTTCTATTAAACAGCTAGAGGGGGACAGTGAGCTGTGAACAGAGGAGAGGGGAGACAGGAAGATGGAGGTCAGCATTGTCAGAAGAGGAGAAAAGGCTGTGCCCCGAGGGAGGAGGGGTGGAGAGAACAAGGAGCAGATTGGCTGCATAAGAGAAGCCAGCCAGGGGAAGGGATGGAGGCAGGTGAACGTTCAAGCAGATTTCCCATGCCAGGGTTTCCCCTCCATTTCTGCCTTCACTCCAGGCCTCTCACCCCATTCTGTGGCCCACTGCTATGTATAATGCCTGCCCTGGTTAAGACACTGCCTGATTTTGTGGCCCAGCCCTTGGAACAATAATCAGACAATCAACAAATATTTACCACTCATCTCTTAGCTGTAAGGTGCTGGACGAAGCCTTCTTGGACAACCAAGCTGACCTTTCTCTGACACTGTACCCGTGAGGCGTCACCAAGGATAGCAGGCCGTTACTGACCTTTGGTAAACTTCTTGTGTTCTGCTGAGGCCACTCTCGTTTCTTCAATTGGCCTGGATGTCCTGGATGTCAAACTTGTATGTGTCTGTTTCACGTTCAAGTTGAACTGACTGAGGACGGGGCCCTCAGGTCTGTGTTGCTGGGATCCTGGGCACGGTGTTGAGTCCGGGTGGGAGAAGCCTACACAACCCAAAGTGCACGACCGTCACCCAGGGTCTCCTAGGACCTGTGGACCCAAAATGTTCTGCTTTGAGGTTATCATATGTTCAAACTCACTTCTGTTCATGGAGGCCTTTCCCAAGCTCTAGACTTTAGGACCTTGTCCTGTGCTCCTGCGGGTCCTTCTAATTCTTCTGCATCACTCATCACTTTTTAAAAAACTGCTTGTTTAACACAAGCCTTCTCTAACTTCTATGTTCATGAGGACAGGGACCACATCTGTCTAATTCACAATGGGGTCCCTTATGCCTGGCAGTTGGTAACTTAATATTTGTTGAATGAATGGCAGAATGAAAATTCAAGTCACAGTTGGAGAGGGAAGTCGGAAGCCCGTCCAGGAAGAGCAGCAGCCTCAAACACAGGTACGAGATGAAAGCTGGAGAGAAAATGAGGGAGAGGGAGCCACAGTCGGGTATGGGATGAGAGGTGGGGTCAGAAACCTATGGTTTGGGGCCATAAACTGTGGCCCAGGCTGGATGCTAGGACCTAACCATAGTGGTGACAAATCTCGTGGTGAGCTGGCCAGCTTGTCAGGGACTCCAGCTGGATCGGGTATCAGCCCCCCTGTTGTCACCACCCCCCTGGATAGTCAGAAGTTACTAAACACTGGGTCCCAGGGGGCTGATTCTGCACCTATGAATTTTCTCTCTTGGTATGCGTGGTAGTGCTCAGCACAGACCTTGGCATTTAGAGGGATTCAGGAAATGATTCTTGACCCTAAAATTGACAAAGCAAAGTTATATTATCCAGAGATAGCTGTATCTAATAGATACAGAGACAGCTGTATCTATTAGGGTTCTCTGGTCACAAGCAAGAGAAACTGACTTTGGCTAAATTACACAAACACTTAACTGCAGAAGTGCAAGGAGCACTCTTTGGGACTGATGGGAACAAGCACAGCTCTGAGAATGTGATATCAGAAACAGTGAGGTGTCCTGATAAGGAAGAATTTGCTTCTTCTGTCCTTAGTCCTTCTAACACGAGGCCCAGGAGAGACAGCCTCCTTGACAGTCTGCCTGCAGTGGGAAGGGGGTTCCCCAAATGAGAGGGGTGTAGCTGTTCACACTCTCAGCTTCTGTGCTGACCTGAATGGAGTCTTGCCCGGCCCTGACTGGGTTGTCTTGCTTGATCTATTGTCAACTCGTCCTTCCCATTGGGTTGCTGTTCTCTCCCCAGGCATTGGACTATATACCCGAAACTTTATGGCTTCCTGAGCTACCCTGACCTGATTCTCCCTTGTTTTACATTAGCATTCATGGGTCTAGCCTTCTAACCCTTAGTTCCAGAAACTGATCCCCTCCCTGGTCAGACAAATTCCCAGGAAACCTGAGTTGTCAGCAACCGTAAATGTGACCTGGAAGTCAGAGGCCCAGCGGGGGAAAGACATGTTGTCAGTGTTGGTGAGTGACTTAAACGTAGATTCACAGGAATAGCCTTAGGCTTCTCTGTTTCCTGGACAATACATTTTTGTTTTTAATTATAGAAGTAACATATGTTCATGAAAGAAAATCTAAAAAGTATGTGAAAGTGAAAAGTACCCACCCCAACACACCCACCCATTTATATTTTAGACCCAAGTCTTTTGACATCTAGTTTAGTTGGGGAGGCAACGCAGCAAACTTGTGGAGAGAATGGGCTCGGGAGGTGGTAGGATGAGCACAGCCAGGTAGGAGCTAGGTGACCTTTCAAGGTCGATTAGCCTCCCTAAACCTCACCTATTCTGGAGAAAAAGCAGATTGACGTTTGTTATATAATAAGTACTTAACAAATCTTGGTAAATGCTCAACGAAACTTTAATTTTATTAACATTTTATGCCCTGTTCACGCTGCCATGCTGTCTGGCCCAATTATTTCCCTGAATTCCTTAGACAACTTCTCATCTCAATCCTGGCCTTGGGGTGCCATTCTGTGTCATGGGGAATATATATATATTTTTAAAGTCACTCCATGCTTTAAAAGCAAATCTAACATCCAGGAGATTATATGGTGCTATCTGGGCACAAGTGTGGGGAGGATAAAGGCAAAGTGCATGGAAGAGCCAGCTGAGCATCCCTTTGGCCCACAGCAGCTCAGAGATGACTGCTCTCCCCTTCTTACCCCCTTTTCCTTCAGAAAATTCTTCTCCCACTCGAAGTGCTTTGAAGGGGGCAGGGCCACATCTCCTGGTGCTACCTCTCCTCATTCACAGAGCCCCCAGTCAGTCCAGGTGTAGTCAAACACTATTCTAACCTGCTGCCTCAGAACCTGGTTCAGTAATTGGCAAGTGATCTCAGCTGGGCCCATTAGGTTCTTCCTCAGACTTTGTCTTTGGAATCAAGGTGCTGGAAGCATGGCCTGCTTGCAGGGAGAGAGAATGAGATTGGTACAAAGAGAAGACACACACACACACAGATGAACCTGCGAGTGTCAAGTCCTGGGTTCCAGTCCCTGAATCCCTGGTTCTTGCAGGACTTCTGAGTTACGTGAATCAGGATTCTTCCCAGCCAGGTGAGCCATGTTTCCTTTTTCTCCTCCCTCCCCTCTTAACCGAATCGTATTAGGCTGTTGTTATTTCTAAGTCAAAGCGTCCTGATTAATACAAATGTTTTGTTTGTAAAGGTGGGAAAGCAGTGTGTAATCATTTGTAATTTTGTCCACTCTGTCTCTGATGAGAAGGAACGTTCTCCCCAGGTGGGTGGCACTCCCAGCACACTGACCAAGATCAAGAGAACCCCAATCTTTTGGGACTAGAGGCTGTTGATTACTTATTCAAGGGTCTCTGGAGTTGCACTCTGTCTTATTGATTGCTGATATGTTCTGCAGCATTCACCTCATCAAGCAGAATTTGAGTCTTTCAAGTCTTTGGAGTTATTTGAAGAAACTGTGATCCTTTCATCTCTTCCAGTTTCCTTGGAGCTTATTCTATTCCCTTTCATCTCAGGCTCAGCACTATGAAAAGGTGTAATCGTGTGAGATCCTGGAGTCTGGATGTGTATGAAAGTATATTGGCATATTCTGAGCAATCAGAATTAATAATGTGGCATCCATATCCTACTTGCTTTATCATCACAGTCCTTTTTTTTTTTTTTTTTTAAAGCATGCCTGGGTGAATGGGACATCCCAGGGAGGCTTGTGTAGTCCTCTCTGTCTGGTTCCTGCAAGGAACAAGGTCGCATGTAGTCAGGGACACAACAGGCTCCCACCTTATTGCCAGTTTGAGGATTCCTCTGCAGTCCAAGACTGTCTTCCCATTGTCTGGGAATTCCGCCCACCTTCTCATCAGGTTGTCCCTCTCTCCTTCAGGAAACTGCTCACAACACTTCTGAAAGCCTTCTGGCTTGATTCCTTTCAGTGCCAGGAAATCCAGCATTTGTTTTTTCTTACATGTGCTTTTTTATTTCTTTGAGCCATCGATATATTACTTGGGGGACAAAAACAGTTTATCCTTAGATTTCCTTTAAGAACATCATAGGGGTACCTGGGTGGCTCAGTGGGTTAAGCCTCTGCCTTCGGCTCAGGTCATGATCTCAGGTTCCTGGGATGGAGGCCTGCATCGGACTCTCTGCTCAGTGGGGAGTCTGCTTCCTCCTCTCTCTCTGCCTGCCTCTCTCCCTACTTGTGATTTCTCTCTGTGTGTCAAATAAATAAAAATTAAAAAAAAAAAA
>RCUC01131007.1:0-29876 GCA_003697995.1 Taxidea taxus jeffersonii
GACTGAGCCACCCAGGTGCCCCTACATTCCTTTTTCAAATTGAAGTATAATTGATATTTTATTAGTTTGAGGTGTACAGTGTAGATTCAATACTTTTATATATTGCAAATCGATACCACAATAAGTCCAGTTAACAAGTTAATATTTATCATCATGCATAGCTATGATTTTTTTCCTTGTGATGAAAACTTTCAAGATCTATACTCCTAGCTGCTTTCAAATATGCAATACAGTATCATTAACTGTAGTCACCATGCTGTACATCTTTGTGATTTATTCATTTTATAACTGGAAATTTGTACATTTTGACCCCCTTTACCCATATTGCCCACTCCCTACCGCTGCCTCAGGCAACCACCAATCTGTTCTTTATACCCGTGAGCTTGGTTGGGTTTATTTATTTGTTTAGAGTCCACATACAAGTGAGATCATAAGGTATTTATCTTTTTCTGTCTGACTTATTGTACTTAACACAATGCCCTCAAAGTCCATTCTTATTGTTACAAATGGCAAGATTTCTTTTTTATGGGGAAATAATATTCTGTTATTTCTATCTATCTACCACATTTTCTTTATCCATTCACCCATCAGTGAACATACAGATTGTTTTCATGTCTTGGCTATTATAAATAATGCTGCAGTGAACATGAGGGTGCATATAGCTTTTCAATTTAGTGTTTTTGTTTTCTTTAAATAAATACCTAGGGGCGCCTGGGTGGCTCAGTGGGTTAAGCCTCAGCCTTCGGCTCAGGTCATGATCTCAGGGTCCTGGGATGGAGTTCCACATCGGGCTCTCTGCTTGGCAGAAAGCCTGCTTCCTCCTCTCTCTCTGCCTGCCTCTCTGCCTACTTGTGATCTCTCTCTGTCAAATAAATAAATAAAATCTTTAAAATAAATAAATATCTAGAAGTGGAATTGCTGGATCATATGATAGTTCTATTTTTAATGTTTTTAGTTACCTCCACATTGTTTTTCAGCTTACATTCTTACAAACAGTGCAAAAGGATTCATTCCCTTTTCTTCATATCCTTGCCAACACTTGTTACTTCTTCTTTTTTGATAATAGCTATTCTGATAATAGCTATTCTGATGTGAGGTGTGTATTCTTAATGCTGGTAGGACCTATATCAATGTCTCTCCTATTCTTCTTGAAACTATTTTTTTGGTACCTTCTTTATTTTTTTCATCAGTTTTGGCAAAGCTTTAGAATTGCATTTGTCTTTTCAAAGAACCAATATTTGGCATGTTGGTTTTCTCTGTTGTCTATGTGTTTTCTGTTTATTATTTCTATTTCTACTTTCTATAATTTTCTTGTTTTTTTTTCTTTGGATATGATTCTTAAATCTTTTTTTAGATTTATTTATTTGAGAGAGAGAGAGCATGAGCACAAGTGGGGAAAGGGCAGAGAGAGAAAGAGAAGAAGAGAATCTCAAGCCAACTCCACACTAACCATGGAGTCCTGTGGAGGGCTTCATCTCATGACCCTGAAATCATGACCTGAGGTGAAATCAAGAGTTGGACACTTAACTGACTGAGCCACCCAGGCACCCCAGACTTTTTCATTTTTTAATATATGCATTAGAAGTTATACGTTTTCCTTTAAGTTTCCTTGCACTCTACAAATTTTGATATATAGTAACTTTGTTATAATTTTGTTGAAAACTTTCTAATTTCTATACAGATCTCTTTGACCCATGGGTTATTTAGAAGTATATTGTTTTTATCTCCAATATTAGGAAACTTCTAGTTATCTTTTTGTAATTGATCTCTAGATTAATTTCATTATGGTCAGCGAATATATTCAGTGTACTTATTCCAATCCTTTGATATTTGTTGAGACTTGCTTTATTGCCCAGCATATGGTCAATTTTGAGAGAGGTCCGTGTACACTTGAAAAGAATGAATTTCTTTCAGTTGCTGGATGTAGTATTGTGATGTTTAATTAACTTTATGTGTCAATTTCACTGTCCTGAGGGATGCCCAGATGGCTGGTAAAACATCTTTAGGCGTGTCTGTGAGGGTGTTTCTGGAAGAGATTAGTACTTGATTCAGTAGACTGAGTGAACAGATCTACCTTCACCAATCTATTAGGGCCTGAATGAAACAAAAAGAGGGATAGAAAGGTGACTTTTCTCTCTCTGTTCTTGGGCTGGGACTTCCATCTTTTCTTGTCATCTAACATCAGGTCTTTGGACTCTGGGACTTCTATCAGTGCCCCTATGGTTCTCAGACCTTTGACCTCAGACTCAAATTTACATTGGCTCCCATGAATTATGTTAGACTCAGACTGAATTATACCCCTGGCTTTCCTCATTCTCCATCTTACAAATGGCAGATTATGGGACTTCTCTGCCTCCATAATTCTGAGTGAGCCAATTCCTATAATGAATCTCCATATATATCTCTATTACTATGTCTCCTTTTTTTGGTTTTTCTCTGGGAAACCCTGACTAATACAAACATTCTGTGTCAGTTCAATTAGGTCATGTTTATTAAATATATTAGTCAACTCTTCCAAAACTTGATATTCTGTTCTGTCAGTCACCGAGAAAGCTATGTTAAATTTCTTCCATTCTGATTGTGAATTTGTCCATTTCTCCTTTTAGTTCTGTCAATGTTCATTATGATATTTTGAAGTTTTAGGAACCTGGAAATTTAGAACTGTTATGCTTTCCTGGTGAACTGACCTTTTATCAGTATAAAATGTCTTTTATTTTTTAACTCTAGAGATGCTTTTGCTTTATAGTATGCTCTTTTAGGTTTCTTGATAAATGTTTGATAGTTAATTTTTTTTCCATCTTTTTACTTCCAACCTCTTCCATCTTTTTCTTTTTTTAAAGATTTCATGCATTTATTTGTCAAAGAGAGAGGACACGTGCACAACCAGTGAGGCACACAAGCTGGGGGAGCAGCAGGCAGACATGGGCAAGCAGGCTCCACACTGAGCAAGGAGCCTGACATGAGACTTGATCTCAGGACCCTGGGATCATGACCTGAGCTAAAGGCAGAGGCTTAACCGACTGAGCCACCCAGGCATCCCCTCTTTCATCTTTTTACTTCCAACAAGATATATCTCTTGTAAGCAGCATATAAATTTTTTTCAATCCAGTCCAATAATCTTTGTCTTTTAATTGAATATTTTAGTCCATTTACATTTAAATAATTACTAAAATATCTGGGTTTAAATCAATCATCTTATTTGTTTTCTACTTTTCCCACTTTTCTATGTTCCCTTTCCTCTCCTTTCTTTGGATTTATTTTAAATTACTTTATGCCTCCTCCTATTAGCTTATTAAATATACATTCTTTATTATTCCTTTTGTAGTTATCCTGAAGAAAAAAGCATCCTTGAATCTAATACACGTGAATACTTTACCACTTCCCAGACAATGTAAGGACTTTAGAGTCCTGCCTTTTGTGATAATATTGACACATATTTTAATCCTACAAACAGTTGAAATCCCATAATATGTTACTATTATTGTTTTATGTACTTAATATTCATTTAGATTTACCCAGGTTTTTATTCTTTTTTTTTTAAGATTTTATTTGTTTATTTGACAGAGATCACAAGTAGGCAGAGAGGCAGGCAGAGAGAGAGGAGGAAGCAGGCTCCCTGCTGAGCAGAGAGACCAATGGAGGGCTCGATCCCAGGACTCTGGGATCATGACCTGAGGTGAAGGCAGAGGCTTTAACCCACTGAGCCACCCAGGTGCCTCCAGATTTTTATTCTTTAGGTCTTTATTCTTTCTTGCACTTCCATGCTTCTCTCTAGGATTATATTCCCTTTTGCTTTCAGTATCTGTTTACTAGTAATAAATCCTATCGGATTTTGTTGGTCTGCAATATCTATTTTGCTTTCATTTTTGAAGAATGTTTCTCTGGGTATAGAATTCTAGGTTGGTAGAATCTTTAAAGATGACATACCATTGCCTCTCATACCATTCCATTATTTCTGATGAGAAGCCAACTGTCAGTCTCATTCTTATTCCTTTGAAGGTATTGTATTTTTTTTTCTGACTACTTTGAAGATTTTACTTTGTCTTTGGTTTTCAATATTAGACTGATGTGTCTAGATGTGAATTTGTAACTTTTTAAAGTTCATACCTCTTGGGGCACCTGGATGGCTCAGTCGTTAAGTATCTGCCTTTGACTGAGGTCATGATCCTAGGGTCCTGGGATCTTGAGTCCTGCATTGGGCTGCACACGCAGCAGGGAACCTGCTTCTCTCTCTGCCCTCCCCCTGCTTGTGTTCTCCCTCTCTCTCTGTCTCTGTCAGATAAATAAATAAAATCTTTAAAAAAATAAAGTTCATATCTTTTGAGGTTCATAGCATGTCTTATGGCTGATATATATTAGATTTTTAGAAAATTCTTGACCATTATTTATTCAGATATTACTTCTTCCCATTTTTTCTTTCTTTCTTTCATATCTAAAATAAGACTTTTTCACTGCATTCCATATATCCCTCATGCTTTTAAAATACATTTTCTAGGGATGCCTTCAGCTCAGGTCATGATCCCAGCGTCCTGGGATCGAGTCCCACATCAGGCTCCTTGCTTGGCAGGGAGCCTGCTTCTCCCTCTGCCTCTGCCTGCCACTCTGTCTGCCTGTGCTCTCTCTCTCGCTCTCTCTCTAACAAATAAATAAATAAAAAATCTTTTAAAAAAATACATTTTCTATCTTATTTTCCCTCCCTATGCTCTGGTCTATGAGTATATTTAAAAGCAAATTTAGTGATTATTAGGCAGAGTGTGTTTAATATGAATGCATCATGGAATTTGAAACTCACTTTCTTTTTTTGCTGGAACTAGCAAAGCAGTAATATCAGACACATTAGTCACAGTGCCTGTCCTACTGCTTGTTCCCTTCTAGATGAAAATGACTCACCCACAGCATCCTGCTCAGGGAAACAGAGTTGGGCTATTCTTTACAGTAGTGGCTAATCAGATTATCTCTGTGATTTGGAGTGGGACAATGTAGAAGGGATTGTTTAATCAGTTTCAAAAGGAGAGCAAAGCAAATCCTGTACAGAAGCAAAAGATAGATTGAAAGGGCTTATTTTCACCAGAACTACCTTGGTTTCTGGGATCTATTTAGTTCTATGTACTGGGCGAGTAATCTTATAAGGAGCTTCATTTCTTAAGGTGAACTAAATGAGTCTGTCTTTTTTTGATCAAGAGACTAATGTATCAGGGAAGTGGCTGAATGTATCTGAGCTCAGCAAACTATTTCATGAAGACATGTAATGCCTTTGGACAAGATTGAGAAATTTTCACTAAATGTGAGTGTAAATCAGTGAATTAGAAACTTACGAAGTGACCCAAAGGATACTAATTAATGAATTGCTTAAGCCTTGAGGGAGGTTGTTTTTTGTTCTTAATTTTATTTTTACTTTTGGTTTTATTTATTTATTTATTTATTATTATTACTTTAAAGATTTTATTTATTTATTTAACAGAGAGAGAGAGACAGCTAGAGAGAGAACATAAGCAGGAGTGGGAGAGGGAGAAGCAGGGTTCCCGCTGAGCAGGGAGCCTGATGCAGGGCTTGATACCAGGTCTCTAGTATCAGGACCTGAGCCAAAGGCAGATGGCTTAGCTTAAACAGCTTAACCAACTGAGCCACCCAAGCACCCTCGCTTTTGTTTTTAATGTAAAGTTCTCCTTTAGACCTTGTTCTGTTTAACATTTTTATCACCACCTTTGTTGAAAGCGTGCTTATAAATTCAGTGAGGAAAAATGCATTGTTTAGCAGGATCCTACTACCTGGAACAACGGCTAAGTCTAAGAAGATAAAATTAAAAAACATTTTTATTATAAAAATAATACACACTTATTGCCAAATATTGAGAAAACGATTCTCTTTTTTATAGTCTATTTTTTGTGAAAATTATAATTAGGGTAATAATTTAATACTATTTTTTAAACATTGTCACTTAGAAGCCATGAACATTTCCAAATCATTAAATATTATTTTACAATATTTTAGAACACCGTCATTTATTTACCCAATCTCCTTTCAGGGTAATGCTCTAATGCTGTTTTCTAACTTTTTTTTGCTTAAAATTATAAACATTTTTCCAAATCATTAAATATTATTCTCTCAGTTGGATGACTATACCATTATTATTTAATCAATATGCCATACTTAGGCAATTAGAATGCTTACCCCACCACACCACTTCTTGTCCTTAATATTACTAGAAATATTCTTATGGCATTATTTTTGGAAAAAATGTTATAGTTTTTTCTTTCTGCTAAATCTCTAGCAGTGTATAAGGATCTTGGCTTATTTCTCTGTTGCTTCACCATTGAATATTATGGTTTTCAAAGTTCCTGCCAATTTTATAAGCACAAATTAGAGTCTTGCTTTATTATTATTTTTTTAATACTAGTAAAACTGAACATTTTTTCATATTTATATTGACCGTTTGTATTTATTGTTTTGGACATTTATGTTCATGTCTTTTGTGCATTTTTCAATTAAGAATGTATCTTAATGTTTCTAAAGAGCTTTTATATATTAAATACATTAACCTTTTTTTTGAAATACATGTTGCAAATATTTCTTCCAAGGCTGTCATCTGTATTTTGTTTATGAACTTTGTTGCTTTTTTAAAATATTTTATTTATTTATTTGACAGGCAGAGATCACAAGTAGGCAGAGAGAAAGGAGGGGAAGCAGGCTCCCTGCTGAGCAGAGAGCCCTGATGCTGGGCTTGATCCCAGGACCCTGGGATCATGACCTGAGCCGAAGGCAGAGACTAATTTAACCCACTGAGCCACCCAGGCGCTCCTGAACTTTTTTTTTTTTTTTTAAGATTTTATTTATTTATTTGACAGAGAGAGATCACAAGTAGGCAGAGAGAGAGGAGGAAGCAGACTCCCTGCCAAGCAGAGAGCTCGATGCAGGATTCGATCCCAGGACCCTGAGATCATGACCTGAGCCTAAGGCAGAGGCTTAATTCACTGAGCCACCCTCAGTGGCTCAAGGCGCCCTGAACTTTGTTTTTTTGACACAAAGAAGATTTTAATTTTTAAGTTAAATCTGTCAATCACTTTATTGTTTTTGCCTTTCATGTTCTACTTACGAAGATATCCTCCAGTTATATAACTATTTATCTAGATCTTCCATGATGATATTTAATGTCATATGAATAGACTACAGACCAGCTCTTGGGTTCTGAATACTAATTACATAATTTCTGGATGGGGGAGCTTTGAGGCTGCTGGCAGCAGTGTTCTTTGGCTGCCAAAAAACTACTGGGAGTCTTAGGCTTTGTTACTAAAATTTAGGGTCCAGAACCAGTAAAGCTCTAGTCTTACAACACTGTCAAAAGAGTCAAACCTCAGTGTATGTTTGATTTAGATGCGCTTGGGATTGTTTATTTTATTGGCTCATATTTTCAAAAATTGTTGAGGAATCTGTAATCAAAAATACATCCTCATCCTCAAGATAAGGTAGACAATTTTCATAGTGAAAGTATAAAAAAATACAGCTTCAACAGTTTTTCTTTGAGATTTTTTAATACAAACACCACAGGCATTATACCTTTTTCAGAAAACCTTTATGCCTAAAAAAAAAAAAAAAAAGAAAAGAAAACCTTTATGCCTCCTGTGGTCTCACCTTCATTTCCGGAAAACCTTGGCACAAGTTTTGCCAAAATGTGCTTTACATAGGACTTGCTGATACAAGCTTTCCTTTCAAAATCAAAAAGGCAGGGGCACCTGGCTGGCTCAGTCAGTAGATCTTGGGGCTGTGAGTTCAAGCCCCATGTTCGGTGTATAGCTTACTATAAATAAATAAAGAATTAATAAAATAAAAAAGACAAGGATACTTACTACTGCCTGCCCTCACTCCCAATTGAAAAAAAGAAATAAAAGATATAAGGATTGGGAATGAAGAAATAAAGCTGTCACTATTCAGAATCAGAATTTCATATGCTTTTAACTTAGTCCTTACCTGGGCTATTTAATTAACTGTGTGTATCACCTTTTACGAACATTGTATGGACATAATCCAAAAGAGATTTATATGGAAGTAATCATGGTAGTGATGAGGAGGGAACTTTGGAAAACATGACACATGAAGAAAAGATTTGGGAATATTTAACTGGGAGAAAAGACTTGTGGGATGAAAAAGGATCCATATTACTTGGTCTTGAGCTACTTAAAGGAAATTGTTATGTAGAACAGATTTTTTTTTTCCCTGAAAGGTCCAAGGAAGCATAATTAGGGTCACTAAGAGGTAAGAGGAAGAGAGATATAAGCTCTGGCAGAACGTGTGTTTTTTTTTTTTTTTTTTTTTAAGATTTTATTTATTTATTTGAGAGAGAAATAGAGCCAGAGAGCATAAGTCAGGGTGGGGAGGTGGATGACAGAGGGAGAGGGAGAAGCAGGCTCTCCGTTGAGTAGGGAGTCTGATGCAGGGCTTGATGAGGGGCTCGATTCCAGGACCTCAGGATCATGACCTGAGCAGGAGCTTAACCAGCTGAGCCACCCAGCCGCCCCTCTGGCAGAACTTTTAAGGGTCCAAGTGATTCAGAATTGAGAAAGGTATGGCATAGAAGGTGGAAAATTCTTTATCAGTGGAGGTTTTCAACCAAAGTTTGAGTGACCATGTGGAAAGATAACTGTAGGATTCCCTCATGTCATAGGAACTAAAAAGCCCACATTTCTTGAGCACCCACTGTGTGCATGTACCTAGCCATGTACTCTCTCATTTAATTATGACAACCCAAGGACGGACATTCTATTTTATTCCCATTTAACAAATGAAACAGAAGCTTGGAGAGTCTGAAGGCTTGCCTGATATCACATAGATGGTAAGTGTGACAGGCCTGGGCAATCTGTTTCCAGAGCCCCAACTCTTAACCAATGTACTGAATTGGCTGGAAAGAATGGTTGGCTTCGGTAACCTTCAAGATTTTGTCAGATCCTGAGATTGTATAATTCTATGTGGAAAAAAAGTCATGCCTTAAGGGATTTATATTAAAGATCAAGTTTTTTGGCAGTGTTGTTAGGTGGCTCCTGTTTTAGTATCTAATCTCGGAGTTATAAATAAAATGAAAGTTACTGAAAATCCACCCATCGTTTCTAAATTAGAAAGCTGTTGGATATTCACATATCTACCAAGGTACAAATAAGTTGGTAGACAATGGCTGGGATCCCAGACAGACGCTCTTGGGGCTCTGACGATAAGATTAAGCCTATAAATATCAGATGGAGTATGTCTTACAAAATCAAATATCAGCAGTTTTGAAGCATCATGGTGTGTGTGCGTGTGTGTGTGTGTTTTAATTCTAAGCAGATCCAGCAGTTGATCTTAGGCTACTTTTATAGCATCTCAATGAAATTGTTTTATTTGGCATTTTGGAGTGTTACATCACTGAGTTATAGGTTAAATCATACCAGTCACAGAAAGCTGTTTAAAATTTGCAGCTAGGTACATTCGTGTGTGTGTGTGTGTGTGTGTATACATATCTCCTTCAAATAGAGAAACTAGATCAAATATACATAGAAATAATGTGTGTGCAAGAGATAAGTGCAGAGATTGGCCATTTGCCATTGTTATTAGGAAGAAAGGCATGTACACTGAGCATTTTAACAAATTACAAATGCCAGGAAGAAAATAATATGGCTGTGTTTGAAAAGATCATGCTATTTACTTGATAGGCTCTGCCCGGGCAAAGTTACAGCTGTGGCCCTGCTTTGCAGATCATTTAAACAGGCTTTTCTTTATGTCACTGACACTTCGGTTGCATCCACAGAGCTTTGCCATCAGTAAATAATAATTATTATGTGTGAGGGGATAGCCTACAAGCAGCTCCAGTGTTAACACCACCACAAATAAATCAATAGAAACACACATTAGTTAAAATAGTTTTTGTTTCATTTTTTTTCAATGTATTAACAGCACCAGAGCTGTTAGAAAATAATAATCTAAAAAATTATAAACAGTGATGTGTATGTATAAGAAAATCAGGATTGTCTTTTTTAAGGTGTTTTTTCTGATGCTCTCACTTTTTTATCTTTCTATATTTTTTGTAGTTGAGCTTTTCACATATTAGTGCTCCTTAAGTCTTATTATCTTTGCATTCATCTACCTAAGGAAACCTGGGGTGGTGGAAATCATCAGGCGGTCCATTTTGAGTGTTGTTACTTTCTAGCTGTGGCAGTAGAATTCTCTGAGATTCTATTTCTTTACCTACAATAGTGCCTCCCCAACAGTTATTGTGTAGATGAAAGGAAGTCAAGAATACAAAGGTGCTCTGTGAACTAGGCAGCATCATAGCAAAGTCAGGTCCAAAAGTATGTTTCTTATACTTTAGTCTTTGATATGAACTCAAGAAAATATGTAAACTGTCTTTCAAGTAACTAACAACGGAAATAAGCATGGAAATGAATCGTGGTAGGACTCAAGGGAAGCATATTTCATGGTTTTCTGTTTTTTTCTTATTAAACGTTCACGGAAAGTTATAAGGGCTACTGATCATGTTTATTCTAATGAAAATTCCTGTGGTTGTTATTGTAGCTGTTGTTCTAGTGATGTAAGAAACACTAGAAGCAAATCATGGGCGGCTAAGAGAAGGGGATGGTATCTGCAGGTGTGGTTGGAACTTAATAAACATTACTGAATTCATGCATACGAATGTACCCAACACCCCCATGTTATGTTAATTTTTGGACCTTAAGGGAGAAATGGCTTGGCAATTGCTTGGAGGCTTCCTTTCTCAGACCTAGTTTGGTAGTTTGGCACAATGGGAGTAGGTGGGACCTAGATTGAATTTCTGAGGCATTCTGCTGCCTGAAGCCTTCCCGAAAGTCACACGAAGCATTAATAGGGGGTTCCTGTGGAAAAATGATCCCTTGACTTTTTTCAGAATGTGACTAGAATTTCAAATTGCTTTGTTTATAGCAAGTTAGTTCGGTTTTTCTTTCCTTCTTTTGTATTTAAACAAAGGGAACACTGATCCTTTAAAAGCTTTTGGGAGGGGCAAACTTTTTTATTTAAACGTCTGTCACTGAGCTAGAAGACTGGTTCAGATTTGAATGGTACAGTACTATTTGTCCTTTCATGGGTGTCTGTCAGGATTTTTCAAGCCCGTAGACTCCAAGGCGAGAGATGTCATTCCGGAGTTGCAGACAGTAAGCTTTGCAAAAGGCCAGAGAGGTAGACAGTGGTTGATGTTTACAGATGGAGGGAGCCAAGGAAAAGCCTGGAGGACAAGCAGCTCCTTTCCAGAATCATAGGTACGCTGTTCACTTGGTGTTCCTCTTCTGTGGTAACCAAGATGATTTATTAAACTAAAGAGAAGAAACCTGCAATTTTTATGGAAAAGGCTTCAAATTCTAACTACACAGACCTGTATGAGCCACACATGAGTGCTGTTTGATTGGTGTGTTTTGTGTATATGACACACGTTTGGATTATAGTAATTCCTCCCATTCGTATAAGGTTTCGAGTTTTTAAAGCACTTTTGCTCTTAATCCTCACAATCAACACTGATAGAAGGGTACAGATGGCTCCTGCCTCACAGTTGCCTCCCTTTAGGCCTTTGCTTCTATGACCTTTATTATTATAAATATTACTCTACTCATATTGGCCAAATCTTGCCATGCGATTGCCTTTGACTCTCATCCCAGGTAACAAGAAAACTAAAGCTGCTTTTATGTTGGTTTTTGCTTAGAAGTAGACTAGAAAAACTTTTAATTTTATGGATGCAGGAGTAGGTGAAGCAAATTCATATGCATCTGAATTAGCCAGTGCTCTTGCAAAGGCATTGTTCATTTTTATTGAAAAAGAGCTACATCAGGACATCAAAAGTTTTTATTGCAAGTAAAAGCTTGTTGGATCACTTTCACAGGATAGCTGGCAAAACATTCAGAGAAGTTACAAGAACCAGTAGAGTAGCATCAAATAATGTTTCTACAAAGTCTAGTAAAATGAAGGCTGCTGTGTGCTATGGGTATTTAATGATGATAAAATCAGGAGCAGAGATGGAAGAGGATGAGGAAATGCAGAAGGAGAAAAAAGGAAGAGAATGCACAATAAGGAAAATGTTAATAATCAAAGGAATTCCTACCCACTGAATCTGCAGTGATAGTTTTCAGACAGATGGCCCTAATTTTGATCACAGTTTGAAGGTCTTCAGAGCACTGAAGCACTTACTTGCTTCAGGGAGATTTATCAGAGAAATAAAATACCTTTAGTTAGAACTTCTTTGGATTTGTATTTTAAGAAGCCTCAGGCAACTGATAAAGAAAATTCTCCAAGAGGATCATTTAAAACTGTGACCTTTTCCTTACAAACTTGGAGAATTTTTGTTATAGTTGTCTTTTCATGATTGATTTGGTAGTATATAATATAAAATGGGTCTTCAGGAACACTACCTTCCTCTATAACCTTGTTATAATAAATATAATAAAGGTTTAACCTAGGAAGTTTAACTTGTGACCAATAACCAGGAATAATTTGCATTATAAATATTACTGTATTAGTCTCAGTTTAGAAATGAGGAACAGACCACCAAGCAGTACATGACTTGCTAACTTCCCTTAAGTAAAAGCAGATGAGGTCACATGATGCCAGATTGCTAGACTGAAATTTAATGATGCTTCCCTTTCTCTCCCTCACCTGAGAAGCATGGGTTTTTCAACGATGTCAAGCACATATCCATGTAACATCTGAGGGACTCCGGTCTTAATATGCCCAGTAAATTACTTGATGGGCATATATATACATGTATATGCATATGTATTTGTTATCAAGTATTATCAATGGCTAAATTCAGTTAAAATCAATTAGATTAAGGGGCACCTGGGTAGCTCAGATGGTTAAATTTATGCCTTCAGCTCCAGGTCCTGAGATTGTCGGGCTCCCAGCTCAGCAGGGAATCTGCTTCTCCCTCTCTCTCTGCCTCTCCCTTTGCTTTTGCTCTCTCTCTCAAAAGAAAAAATAAAATCTTTTTAAAAAATTTATTGGATTAAGACAGTTCAGCGCAAAGGAGTGTGGCCATGCATTGGCATTCTCTATCCATATCATCTCTAAAATGGGCAAGTCACTGCACTGCCATTTTAATGGAAGGCAAGTCCTTCCTTCAGACCAAATCTAACCTATTTACTTGGAATTCATCCTAGCTTTCTTTTTCAGAAACTCATTATCTTTATTGTTACTAATTCTCCCCTTCCTTAACCTCTTTCTCTGCCTAGTTTCTTATGAGCTTAAACAGTTGGGACAGGCTCACATTTCTCTCATCTTAAGACACCTACCTTAACACCTTACTTACAACTTACTTACTTACTACTTAACACCTATCTCATTCAACAGCTATCTCCTCAACTTTCTCCTCCTCCATTAAAACCAAACTTCCTAAAAGGGTTCCCCATATTCACTCTTTTCAAATTCTCACTTCTCCACAAACACAAACACTCAACTCTGGGTAATCTAGCTTAAGCCTCATCGTGCTTCAGAGTTGTTTTCTCACCAAATTACTACTGGCTTCTGCTAAATCTGATGGCTACTTCTCTGTACTTTTTCTTTCTTTCTTTTTTTTTTTTTTTTTTTTTTTGGACTTCTCAATAGCATTTAACATTAGTGAGCACTCCCTTTTTCTTGAATCTTTTTCTTCCCTTGTCTGCTTCCATGTTTGCAAGTCTTGGTTCTTCTCCATTCACTTTTGGTCATCCTCTTGTCAGTCTCCTTGTCTCTTCTTCCCAAGCCTGAAATAATTACTATTCCTCAAGTTTCCTTTATAGGCTCCTTTTTCTTCTCATTGGATGATTCATCTGTGCTATGTTTTCTGCCTCTTTTGGGAAGAAAACACACATTTATGTTTCTGCTTCATAACTCTTCTCCTCAAGGTCTAACTTGGATCTTCACTTTGAAATTCTCCAGATACTTATCTCAGTTTGGTTTGCCCTCCATCAAGTACAGTTTAAGACAAAGGCTTACATGAATGAAGTTTATTTGGGAGGATAGTTCCAGAAAGAAGGAGTGGGAGAGCACGATAGTAAGAGAAGGAGGAAACGTGGATACGTGACTGACTGGTAATAATTGTGAGCATAGACTAGTAATCACTGTCCCTGTGACTCAGAATTGTCACTCAGAAGGAAGGGAAGCTGGGGCATTATCCACCAGCTCCCAGCACCCATTGGATGAAGATCTCTCCCCAGGAAATGGTAACTTGAGGCATTTCTGGGCTGTACCTTTGCCAGGTTGAACGGACTTCCCCAGCTCCTGAGAAAGCCATGAGGCAGAAAAGCAGAGATGAGATTCTGTCAGAGTGCAGGGACGTGGTCCCTCCAGCTGCATGGGAATCAGAGGTGAAATGAGATAGAAAGCAGGGCCCAAAAAGCCTTTCCCCAGAGCACTAAAACTGAACGGCCTCCTCTGAGGCTTGTCCTCTTTCTGTGTCCCATTCTCAGGGACTGGCTCCGCCATCCTCTCAGCAGCCCAAACCCATCACCTGAGCAGCATCTTTGACTCTGCCTTCTTCAGAATGTCCTATACAGTTTTCAAATCCATCTGATTTTTGTTCATCTCCACTAGTACTGCCTTGCTCACTTATCTGTGAGCTCTTAGTTGGCTTTCTACAATAACCTCCTAGTTGATACTTTAGTCCTATTTACATACATTACCTTTGCTGCAACCAGAATAGTCTTTTATTTTTTTATTTTTTTATTTATTAAAAATATTTTATTTATTTATTTGACAGAGAGAGAGATCACGAGTAGGCAGAGAGGCAGGCAGAGAGAGAGGAAGAGAAGCAGGCTTCCCAGCAAGCAGAGAGCCTGATGCGGGGCTGGATCCCAGGACCCTGAGATCATGACCTGAGCTGAAGGCAGAGGCTTTAACCCACTGAGCCACCCAGGCGCTCCCAGAATAATCTTTTAAAACATTCATTTGATCATGTCACTCGAATGCTTAAAACTCTTGGGTGGCTTTCCTTTACCCTCCCAGTAAAGACGTAACTTCTGAATATGGCCCTCAGGGCCCTGTTTGCTCTGACTCCTGCCTATACCCCATCGTCATCTTTTGACATTCCCTACCCCATTGTCTACATTCTAGCCTCCCAGACCTTTTCTTCAGCTCTGCAGGTGTGCCATGTGTTTTTTTATATCTAGATTTTTATGTCTGCTGTGTCTTAGTCTTTTGGGGTTGCTGTAACAAAATACCACACACTGATAATCAACATAATTTTGGGTAGCTGGTAATCAACATAATTATATATATATATACATATATATATATACATAAAGTTTATATATATGTAAAACTGGTAATATTAGATAAAATAGAAAACTTCATCTTTATAAAACAAAAACACAACACACACACATTTCTATTGCATCCATGTAAAGTGTGACATGTTACCAAAAATAAAGAATTTGGATTCTGTCTGAACGCTGGCACAGGGGCACCCTCACAGCGACAAGGGCTGGGAGCTCAGGAAGAGCAGGCCTGGGACGGATGCGTTGGGTCACACAGAGTTCTCCGGAAATGGTTTAAGTTAAAAAGTAAGATAAAATGGGGCAAGGGGGATGTGCATAAAGCCAGAAACATTTAGGACAGGTTGCACAGGAGGGTATACCTTCTTTATTTTCATACATGTCATTTGTGTGCAGCCTGTGAGGAGAAATACTGTCCCAGTGTTCTGACTTACAGCAGCCTGGTGTTATCGGTATAAATGTCATCCAAGAGATAATTAAGAAAGAAAAAACAACAACAACAACAACCCAGCTAGCCAAAGAGTAAACAAACAGGAAAACTTATAATCACTTTATAGTGTAAACAAAAAAGAAAATCCACTTAAGGCTCTCTGGGAAGATTTCTGTATAGACTGGAACATGAGGACAAGGAGATGGGTTTCTAAGTTCCATGGCCATTCTGAGACCACCGTGGCCCCCATGGCCCCCATGTACTATGCTGGCTCCTCATCACCCGCCCAGAGTCCTCCAAAAAGCAGGCTCTATGTTCCTGCAGAAACACCTGTGACCACCCTGGAAAGAAAGCTGAACTGCCCAGACATGTTGCTTCCATCCCCCTGGGGTTCCTGAGTTCTGACAACTGTTTAGATATTTTTGTGTCAGTTTTGTTTAAACAACAGAAATTTATGGCTCACAGCTCTGGAGGCTGGAAGTCCAAGGTCTGTGTGCCAGCATGGTTAGTGAGGGTCCTCTTCGGGGTCACAGAGTTCCCTTGTATCCTCACATGGTGGGAGAGACTGGGGAAATTTGTGGGATCTTTTTCTTTTAAGATTTTATTTATTAATTTGAGGGAAAGTGAGAAGCAGACTCTCCACTGAGCAGGGAGCCTGATGTGGGGCTCAATCCCAGGACCCTGAGATCATGACCTGAGCTGAAGGCAGATGCTTAATGACTGAGCCATTCAGGTGCCCCATTTGTGGGATCGCTTATAAAAGTGCCAATCCTGTTCGTGAGACCTCTACCCTGAGCCCTGAATCACTGAATCACTTCCCAAAGTCCTCGCCTACTAATACCATCACCTGTAGGGGTTAGGATTTCAACATATGAAGGAAGGGGGGAGCAAACACTTAGACCACAGTGCATTGTCTTCATGATGGCATTCTTTCTGTCCCCAGTCCCCTTCCCTCATTAATTCTTACTCAGACCTTGGTTTCAGGTTAGATGTCACCTCTTTTTTTTTTTTTTTTTTTTAGATTTTATTTATTTATTTGACAGAGATCACAAGCAGGCAGAGAGAGAAAGAGGAGGAAGCAGGCTCCTCATGGAGCAGAGAGCCCGATGTGGGGCTCGATCCCAGGACCCTGGGATCATGACCTGAGCCGAAGGCAGAGGCTTTAACCCACTGAGCCACTCAGGTGCCCCTAGATGTCACCTCTTGATGATTCTCCATATCTGCACGTTTCCCCTCCTGTCTTTTCCTACATCACCATATGCTTTTCCTCTGAGAGTACTTAGCTGCCTGTTTACTCATTCATCTGTATCTCCCTATAGACTATGAGTCCTGTGAAAGATCTGTTTATGCCTTATTCACCATTTTATACCCAGTGCTTTCCATAGTGTCCTTGACATATATGGTTCTCAATAAATATTGTGAATCATTTAATCAATATCTAAAGTGTTAGCAGAGCCTTAATCCTAACTGTGTGATAGAGTCCTATAACACTTCTCAGAAAAATAAAGAATTCAACTAGTTCTTAGGGTTTTGAAAGACTTCTAAGATGGTGAAGAGGAAAGATTTTCCAGGCTGTCAGTTTATATAAAAGAGGTAAACTGAGGCAAGCTCAAATGACCAAAAATTGAGTTTATTCAGGAATAACAGTGGAATTGCAACTTGGGACACCCAAACTAGCAATCTTCAGGCGAGTCCACTGAGGATTTAAGGCAGACTATATTTATGGGAAAGGAGTGCAAAGAAGGGGGAGTTTAGCTAGAGTCCAAGTAGCAAGCTCATTGGCTTGAGGGAGGGAGGAGTTCTTGGTGGATGTTCATTGGTCAAGGGATAAGTTTCAGTTTTCTATATATCAGGCATTTATGGGAAATCAGTCACTCATTCCTTAGGTTTTATTTTCCTGAGGGTACATGAGTGAGATTCTCCATATCATATTCTCTGGTTCTTTTATAGATTTAAATCCTTTCACAAGACAGAGGGAATAGGATTTGTAAAGGCCCCGAGGCAGGAGCAGCATGGCTTGTTCAGGAAACAGGGTATAGTTTCAGTGGTGAGAGCACATAGTACTTGGTAGGGCCTGGCAACAATGAGGCTGTTATTATACACTGTGGCCAGATTGCTAAGGGCCTTGAATGATTTTGGGTTTAAATGAGTAGGAAAAGATGGAACCACTGAGGAGATTTTAACAGGAAAGTAGTGTAGTCATTTAGGTTTTAGAAAGATAATCCATGGGACACCTGGGTGGCTGAGTGGGTTAACCATCTGATTCTTAGTTTTGGCTCAGGTCATGGTCTCAGAGTCATCAAATGGAACCCCACCTCAGGCTCCATGCTCAGTGAGGAGTCTGCTTGAATTCTCTTCCTCCACCTCTGCCCCTTCCCCTCTCTCTCTTAAATAAATAGATACAACTTTTTAAAAAATAATTTGTGACAACAGAGTAATTTTATGTGGGAGAAAAACAAAAGTAAGGAGTTCAGTGAGGTCACAATTACAGTAGATAATGAGGTCTGGAAGTGGCTGTTGGGACAAAGAAAAGGACTGGATTTGAGAGACCTTTTAGAGGTAGACTGGACAGGAACTCAGTGACCAACTGGATATAAACAGTGAAAGAGAAGCACTGTATACCAACATTGAAATTTGATGCTAGGGAGGATGATGATGTCACTGACTGAGCTGGTGAATATAGTTCAGTTTTAGATAAAGTGAGTTAAAGTGCTCAGGAGACAATTAGCAGGAGATGTTGAGAAGGAAACTAGTGATTTGAGTCTGGAGATTACGATTGGAAGTTGTGGGAGGCTGAATAATGGCCCCCAAAGGAATCTAGACTTTAATCTCTGGAACCTGTGAATGTTACCTTATATGGCAAAAGGTACTTTGCAGATGCCATTAAGTTAGGGATCCTGAGATCCAGGTGGACCTTAAATGTAATCACAAGGATCTTTATAAGAGCGAGGCAGAGAGAGATGTGACTACAGAAGAGGGAACAGGAAGCAATGACAGAAGCAAAATGTTGGAGTGTGTGAGGAAGACATCATAATTCAGTGAATGCAAAAAGCTTCCATAAGCTAGAAGAAGCAAGGAGGGATTTCTTCCCTACAGCCTCCAGGAGAAATCAGCCCTCCTGACACCTTGACTTTATCTCAGTGAAACTGACTTCAGACTTTTGCTCCAGAACTGTAAGAAAATAAATGTGTGTTGTTTTAACCAATTAAGTTTGTGGTTAAACTTGTTTCAGCAGTTAAAGGAAAATAATACAGAGGGATAGTTCAGGGAATAATTAGCAAGAAGCACCTAGAATAAAATCATCTAGGGAGAGAGAGCATGTAGGATAAGGAGTTAGAAGGACCCCAGAAGGGATCTTGGAGATCAACTCTTAACCTTCAGAGACGGACTTCCCAAAATTCCCATGCTATAATATGAGAGACTAGATATCCTGAATAATCCTCTCACTGAGGACAACTAAAAATAACTGACAAAGTATTAGTCCTTTGAAATGCATTTTATGCTGACAGCAAAGTAAGAAATATTTAGAGGTCAGGAACTAAATGCAAGTGGGGACCCAGGAAGTAAGCAAAAACCTGGTGAGGTCTTTGCCAAATGAATGAATACAAAGGTTAAGGTGTGCACAAAGTGAGAAGTCTAAGCATAGACCACTCTGCTTAAATCGGGTTCCCCCAAAACTACTCCTTTGTGTAAAGATGAACTACAAAGAAACCTGCTCCATCACCCAACATTCCCCAGCAAGGTGCAAGGAAAATTACCTGTCTTGAGAGTTGACTGTGAATTAATTGCAGGAGAGAAAAACTGAGAATTTGTAACATAGCCAGAACTCCCAAGCTTGTAGCCCAAATTCACACTATACCTGGGAGTCCAAAAAAATGAAGTCAAGAATTAAATTTAAAGTAAACCTTAATGTGTAGTTTCTAGGCACCTAGAAGAAACAGATACAAATCTGTTCTAAAGAAACACATCTCCAGAAAAAGGCTTCAAAGAATTCCCATCTGTAAATTCTAAAGAAATATGTGCTCATGGTCAAAATCACAAAATACAAAAGGAAATTATAAACCACAAGCCAGGGCCAGCAGAAACAACAAACACAATCAGACTATAAACCATTAGCTATTGGAATTAACAAGCATGGAATATAAAATATGTCAAATATGTTTAAAGAATAAGAGAATTGTAAATGTACATAAAACATGACCCAGGAGATTTGAAAAAGACTCAAAAGAACTTCTAGAGGTTTAAAATATAGACATACCTTGGAGATACAGTGGTTTTGGTTCCAGACCACCTCAATAAAATGAATATTGCATAAAAAAAATCAAAGGAATGTTTTGTTTTCCTAGTATGTATAAAAGTTATGTTTATACTATACTGTAATCTATTAAGTGTACGAGAACATATGTCTTAAAAAAAGTACATACCTTAATTTAACAATACTGTATTGCTAAAATAATGTTAACCATCATCTGAGCTTTTTGAGTGAGTTGTAGTCTTTTTGCTGGTGGAAGGTCTTGCCTTCATATTGATCGCTGCCGACTGCTCAGGGTGGTGGTTACTGAAGGCTGAGGTGACAGTGGCAATTTCTTAAAATAAGGCAACAATGAAGTTTGTCACATCAATGGACTCTTCCTTTCATGAACAATTTCTCTGTACCATGCAATACTGTCTGATACCATTTTACCCACTTTAGAACTTTAAAAATTGGAGTCCAACCTCTCTACCCTGCCACTGCTTTATTGGCTAAGTTTGTGTAATGTTCTAACTCCTTCATTGTCATTTCAACAGTCTTCCCAGCATCTTCACCAGGAGGAGGTTCCAACTCAAGAAACCACTTCCTTGCCATCCATAAGAAACAACTCCTGATCTGTTCAGATTTTATCATGAGATTGTAGCAATGCAGTCCCATCTTCAGACTCTACCTTTAGTTCTAGTTCTCTTGCTATTTTCACCATATCTGCAGTTCCTTCCTCCATGATGTCTTGAACTCTTCAAAGTCATCCATGAGGGTCGGAATCAACTTCTTCCAAATTCCTATTCATGTTGATATTTTGACTTCTTCCCATGAATCATGAATGTTCTTAATGGCATCTAGAATGGTGAATGCTTTCCAGAAGGTTTCAGTTTGCTTTGCCCAGGTCCATCAGAGTAATCAGTATCTGTAGCAGCTATAGCCCTATAAATGTGTTTCTTCAGTATTAAGTCTTGAAAGATGAAAATACTCCTTGCTCTATGGGCTACAGAATGAATGTTAGCATGAAAACAGCATGTACATATATATCTCATTGTACATCTCAATTAGAGGTTTTTTGTTTGTTTGTTTTTAAAATAGGCTCCCCACCAACTCGGGGTTTGAACTCCTGACCCTGAGATTAAGAGTCACATGCTCTATCTGTTATGCCCAGATCGCAGGACCACCACCAAGAAGACCACCGAGAGCCAGATGTTCCGAAATGCAAAAACAAGCCTTTATTCAGGCGGGCTGCAGCTCGGGCTTCGTCCCACACCCCGACACAGCGCAGTCTAGGAGGAAGCCCCCAGCTGGAATTTTACAGGGATTATAAAGGCAATTTCGCACGCAAAGAGTACATAGTCACATGGTTACACGTATAGGCGACCTTTAAAATGATTGGCGTTTGAGGTGACTTAAGCTGTGCTGTCTGACGAGGGTTGGTCAGTTCGGAAAACTGCTGGCAGGGAGTTTTCCTTACTAGTTGTTTTTCTATCCTTTGTTAGCATTTAGAGCAATAACTCCTATTGGCTCATATCCGATCCCGCATTTGCATATGGAGGAACCACTTCTATTGGCTCATGTCCAATCCCTTATTTGCATATGGAGGAACCACTTCTATTAGCTCATGTCCAATCCCTTATTTGCATATGGAGGAACCACTTCTTTTGGCTCATGTCCAATCCCTTATTTGCATATGGAGGAACCACTTTGGGATGTTCTCAGCTTAATATAAACAACAAAATGGCTGCTGCCTCTAAATGGCGTCACTTCAGCCCTTCACTATCAACTGAGCCAGCCAGGTGCCCCTCAATTAGAGTTCTTGGGTGACTGGGTATGTTGTCAATGAGCAGTGATATTTTAAATCTTTTTTTTTTAAGATTTTATTTATTTATTTGACAGACAGAGATCACAAGTAGGCAGAGAGGCAGGCAGAGAGGGGGGGGGAGGCAGGCTCCCTGCTGAGCAGAGAGCCCGATGTGGGGCTTGATCCCAGGACCCTGAGATCATGACCTGAGCCGAAGGCAGAGGCTTAACCCGCTGAGCCACCCAGGCACCCTGAGCAGTAATATTTTAAAGGGAATCTTTTTTTTCTGAGCAGTGAGTCTTAGCAGTGGACTTAAAATATTCAGCAAACCATGTTGTAAACATACTGTCATTCAGGCTTTGTTGTCATTTCTAGAGCACAGGCAGAGGAGATTGAGCATAATTCTTAAGGGCTTTAGGATTTTCAGGATGGCAAATGAGCATTACTTCATATTAAAGTCACCAGCTGTACTAGCCCCTAACAAGGTAGTCAGCCTGTCCTTTGAAGCTTTGAAGCCTGGCATTGACTTCTCCTCTCCAGCTATGAAGGTCCTAGATGGCATTTTTCTCTGATAAAAGTCTGTTTCATCTACATTGAAAATTTGTTGTTTACTGTAGCTGCCTGTACTAATGATCTTAGAGTTTCTGGAGAACCTGCTGCAGCTTCTCCATCAGTGTTTGCTGCTTCACCTTGCACTTTTATGATATGAAGATTGCTTCTTCAACCTCACGAACCACCCTCTGCTAGCTTCAGACTTTTCTTCTGCAGCTTCCTCACCTCTCAGAGCCTTCATAGAATCCAAGAGAGTTAGGGTCTTGCTCTGGATTAGGTTTTGGCCTAAGAGAATGTTGTGGCTAATTTGATTTGCTATCCAGACAACTAAGACTTTCTCCATATCAACGAGAAGGCTGTTTTGCTTTCTTACCATTTGTGTGTTGCTGGAGTAGTACTCTTCATTCCTTTTAAGAACTTTTCCTTTGCATTCACAACTTGGCTAATGGGCTCAAGAAGCCTAGCTTTTGTCCTATCTCAGCCCCTGATATGTCTTCCTCACTAAGTTTAGTCATTTCTTGCTTGTGATGATGTATGACTCTTTATTTCACTTGAACAATTAGAGCCCATTGTAGGGTTATTATTAATTGGCCTAATTTCAATATTGTGGTGTCACAGGGATTAGGAAGGCCTGAGGAGAGGGAGAGAGATGGGGAATGACTATTCAGTAGAATAGTCAGAGCACACATGCTGGTTCATGGTGCCCCAGAAGAATTACAAAGTTACATCAAAGATCACTGATCACAGATCACCATAACAAACACAATAATAATAATAAAAAAGCTTGAAATATTCTGAGAATTACCAAAATGTGGCACAGATACATGAAGTGAGCAAATGCTACTGGAAAATGGTGCCAGTAGATGTGCTCAGTGCACAGTTGTCATAAACCTTCAATTTGTAAGAGCACAGCATCTGCAAAGTCAATACAATAAAATGCAATAAAGCAAGGTCTGCCCAATATTTGAAATAAAAAACCACAATGGATGGATTTAATAGCAGAATAACCATAGCTGGAGAATGGATTAGGAAAGATAGAACCACAAAATTTTATATAATGTAGTCCAAAGAGATGGAAAATATGAAAGAAGCTATAAATCATGGAGATATATATAGGAAATATAGCAATCATTTAAGTGGAATTCCAGGCAGGCAGTAGATGATGGGAGGGATAAAAGCAATAATTGAAGGGAAGATGGCTAAGACTTTTCAAGAAATGACAAACCACAGATTCAAAAAGCCCAACAATCCTAATATGGATAAATAAAAGGTAATTTATACTTAGACACATTCTAGCAAAATTTCAGAATACTATAAGCAAAGGGAAAAAATGTAAAAGTAGCCAGGGGAAAAAGAGTCAGATGACTTTCGACAGGACAACAATTAGACTTAACAACTATGAAAGCCAGAAAAAGTTTAAAATCTTCAGTGTGCAGGAAGAAAATTACTGTCAACCTAAAGTTGTATGTAATTTTTCGAGAACAATGGAAAAAGCAGACATCTTCAAACAAGCTAACAAAAACTGAGAGTTTGCCTCCAACACATTCTCACTAAAGGAAATTCTAAAGGCAGAAAGAAAGCACAGATGGAAGGTCTGAGATTAAGAATAAAGGAATGAGGACCAAGGAAAGTGCTAAATATGTGGTTAATTGCAAATATCAGCTAATAAGAACAACAATAAGAAATAATCTCTTAAGAACTTAAAGAATAACTAGAAATACACAACAATCTATCGCCTATAAATTTGGAGGAAGAGTGATCAGAGTTAAAGTATTCTGTATTTTTTATTGTTTGGGAGAATGCTAAAGATGTTAAGTATGCAAGTTAAAATTTGTAGCATAACTACCACTTTAACTAAAAAGGAAAAAAAGTAGAAAGAAAAATGCAATCCATACCAAAAAAGTAGATGAGGACAGAAAAAAATATTGGATGTTCAAGACACATAAGCACAAAACAGGGGTGCCTGGGTGGCTCAGTGGGTTAAAGCCTCTGCTTTCGGCTCAGGTCATGATCCCAGGGTCCTGGGATCGAGCCCCGCATCTGGCTCTCTGCTCAGCGGGGAGCCTGCTTCCCCCTCTCTCTCTGCCTGCCTCTCCGCCTACTTGTGATCTCTGTCTCTCAAATAAATAAAATCTTTAGGAAAAAAAAAAAAGCACAAAACAAGATGGAGAAATAAATTCAAATATATCAGGAATTAAAATAACCCAAAATAGGGATATCTGGGTTGTTCAGTCTGTTGAGTATCCAGCTGTTGATTTTGACTCAGGTAATTATTTCAGTGTCATGAGATCAAGCCCCCAGTTGGGCTCTGCGCTGGACTTGGAGCCTGCTTGAGATTCTCTCTCTCCCTCTCCCTCTGTGCCCCCCCCACTTCTCTCTCAAATAAATAAATAAATAAATTTAAAAAATAAACAAAAATAGACTACCTGCCTAACTTATAAGAACAAGTATTTACAGATGGTATTTGTATATATTGTATACATATGCCTTCTCTTCTAAAGAATTCAGCTATATTCTTCTATTTAAGTCACATTTAAAACATAAGGATTCAGAAAAATAATAAGAGTGTGAAAGAATTTATACCATACATACACTAACCAAAAAATGTTGGTGTTGGTATATGAATATCAAACAAAATAGTCTTTAAGACAAAGGCTTTAAAGAGAATCATTTCATTGGAGCGCCTGGGTGGCTCAGTGGGTTAAGCCTCTGCCTTCGGCTAAGGTCATGATCTCAAGGTCCTGAGATCGAGCCCCACATCGGGCTTTCTGCTCGGCGGGGAGCCTGCTCCCCCATCTCTCTCTACCTGCCTCTGACTACTTGTTATCTCTCTCTCTCTCTCTGTCAAATACATAAATAAAATATTTAAAAAATAAAAAAAGGAGAATCATTTCATTAAGGATAAAAGGTTCAGTTCTACAGGAAGATGTAAGAAGTTATCTAAACTTGGAAGTATTTAGATCAGCTGACAAAATCAGTGAGGAGGTAGAAGATTAGAACAACACAATTAATAAGCTCGCTCTAATTGAGTAGGTATTTAGAACATTGCACCTAACAACTACAGAATACACATTCTTTTCAAGCAGTATTATGGAGTATTTTTGAAAATTGACCACATGCTGAGTTATAAAGCAAATATCAATGCTTATCAAAAGATTGAAATCATACAGACCATAGTTTATGACCATAATGCAATTAAATTAGAAATCAATAACAGAAAGATAACTAGAAAAACCCTATATGTGGAAAATTAAGATATCTTCTAACTTGAGGGTCAAAGAAATTATAGAAATTAGAAAATACTGGGCGCCTGGGTGGCTCAGTTGGTTAAGCAGCTGCCTTTGGCTCAGGTCATGATCCCAGCGTCCTGGGATGGAGTCCCACATCGGGCTCCTTGCTCAGCGGGGAGCCTGCTTCTCCTTCTGCCTCTGCCTGACACTCTGTCTGCCTGTGCTCACTCGTGTGCTGTCTATCTGACAAATAAATAAACCCTTAAAAAAAAAAACACTTTAAAGAAAATACTTAGAATGTGTATTGATAAAAATACTATAAATTAAGATGTATTAGGAAAGATGAAAGCCTAACAATAAGCTAGGAAGCTAGAAAAATAATAATGAAGTAAAAAATAAATAAAAGAATGGGAATGATAAATTTAACAGCAGAAATCAGTGAAATAGAGAAAAAATACAAAAAAGGATTAACAAAGGCCAAAATTCTTCCTTTGAAAAGCCTTTTACAGATAAGTATTAAAATGAGAGAGATCATAATTACAGTTGAGGCAGACAAATGGTTAAAAAGAAGGATTATGAACAACTTTAAGGCTATGAATTTGAAAATTTAGAGAAATGGGTAAGTCCCTAGAAAAATATAACTTACCAAAACTTTTTCAAGAGGAAATAGAAAATAATAGTCAAAAAATTTTTTAAAGAAAATAAATCAGTTATAAATAATTGCCCCACCAAGTAAAAATCATGACCAGATCAATTTTTTTGGTTGCAGTTTTCCTTTTTAAATGTTTTGTATTGTAATAATTTTCAATCATGCAAAAAGGAAGGAAACTTCAATAGTTATCAGCATTTACTTTTCCTTTTCATTCAAACTCCCCCCTCAACTTTAAAGAAACTTTTTGTTAATTTTTTATTTTTTATTGAGGTATAGGTATACAATGTTACATTAGTTTCAGGTATAATATAGTGAGTCAAGTAGTCTATAGGTTGTGGTATGACCATATGTCACCATACAACACTATTACAATACCATTGACTACATTTTTTTTTTTTATAACCATATAATGTATTATTAGCCCCAGGGGTACAGGTCTGTAAATCGACAGGTTTACACACTTTACAGCACTCACCATAGCACATACTCTCCCCAATGTCCAGAACGCCACCACCCTCTCCTGACACCCCTCCTGCCAGCAACCCTGTTTTGTGAGATTAAGAGTCTCTTATGGTTTGTCTCCCTCCCTATCCCATCTCCATTGACTACATTTTTTATGCTGTACCTTTTATCCCTAGGACTTAGTCCATAACTGGAGGCTTCCACTCCCCTTCTTCCATTTTGCTTATCTCCCATCCCCCTCCCCTCTGGCACCATCAGTTCTCTGTATTTATGGATCTGTTTCTACTTTTTGTTCATTTATTTATTTATTTATTTTTAGATTCCACATGTAAGTGAAATCATATGGTATATGTCTTTCTCAGTTTGACTTATTTCATTTAGCATACTACCCTATAGATCCATCTAGGTTGTCTCAAATGGCACCATCTTATCTTTTTTTTTATAGCTGTGCAATATTCCATTATAGTCTGTTGAATGAATAGATAGATATAAGTATAACCTATATCTATCTAGATATAACATCACATCTTTCTCTATTTATCAGAGGACACTTGGGTTTATTTCATACCTTGGGTATTATAGATAATGCTGCAATAAACATGGGGTGCGTATATCTTTTTGAATTAGTGTTTCCATTTTGTTTGGGTAATAAATACTAGCAGTAGAATTACTAGATCATATAGTATTTCTATTTTTAATTAATTTTTTATTTTGAAATAATTTTAGACTTACTGAAAATTTCCAAAAATAATACTTTAAGGGGCACCTGGGTCACTCAGTCATTAAACGTCTGCCTTAGGCTCAAGTTATGATCCTAGGGTCCTGGGATCAAACCCCACATTGGGCTCCCTGCTTGGAGGGGAGCCTGCTTCTCCCTCTCCCTCTGCCTGCTGCTTCCCTTGCTTGTGCGCTCTCTCTCTCTCTCTGCCAAACAAATAAATAAAATATTTTAAAAAACATATATATAAAAGCAAAGTATATGCATGGCTTAAAAGGAACAAAACTCTCATTATTCACAAATGATATATGGCCATCCACAAATGATATATGTCCAAATATACAAAATCCCACAAATATATAAATGATGAATATTAATGAGAAATTTTATCCAAATTATTGCTTACAAAATCAAGACAAAAATTAGTTACATTTTTATCCACTAGCAACAACATAATTTGAAAATATGAAATTGAAAATACACTACTTAAACACTATCAACAATATCAAGTACCTGAACTAAATCTAGCAAAATAATTATAAAACCTTTATGGAAAAAAGTATAAACTTTTATTAAAGAAACATTAAAGAAATGAAGAGATAAACCATTTCATGGATGGCAGGGCCACCAGAATAGTGTGGACATGCTGGTTTTGGAAGATTCACACTCATGTTGGACTAAGGGCAAGGTTGGGACTTTAAGGTATCCCAGGTCCACCACTCACTTGGGCTTCTGCTGCATGTATCAGCCCTGCGCCCGTTCTCACCCATCGTGTGTTCCCACCCAGTACACAGAACCCAAGAGCAGACGGGTAGGGTGGGTTTCCTATACTCTGCAGCATACCCTCCTCCCCTCATCACTGTTAACCCACTTCTACCACAGATTCTGGGCCTCATGTGGTCTTCAAAGCCTAATGAGTTTAAGAGAAGACAAGACCAGGAGATGTTCTATAATCTCGCTATAAAATTCCTGTCGGTAAATGAATTATAGAAACAAATTTCTGTTCACATTTTTCTTCATACTCTGTACTCACATTTGTGGTCATCATCAACAAAACACAGAAACTACTATTTAGCAGCCTGTACTCACAAATGACATAATAGATGATACAGTCTTATGAATAATTGTATAGCCAGTATTAAATATAGTAAATCGTACTAGAGAACTTCAGAGGTAAGAAATCCAGGTAGTTTAACTACTAGCAGGTTCCAAAGAGCCATGGCATTGTGAATAGTAACAATGTTGCTACCCTTTTCCTGCTGTGGGACATATTATATTAACCAGGAACAAATCAGTTGAGGAGAGAAAACATGAATAGATGGTATCCAGACTCTACAAGGAATCTTCATCTGCACTGTTGGAAACACACAAATACTTTATGTCTTTTCTGTCAGTTATTTTTATTTTATTTTTTTTTTTAAGATTTTATTTATTTATTTGACAGAGATCTCAAGTAGGCAGAGAGAGGAGGAAGCAGGCTCCCCACCAAGCAGAGAGCCCAACTTGGGACTCGATCCCAGGACCCTGAGATCATGACCTGAGCCGAAGGCAGAGGCTTAACCCACTGAGCCACCCAGGTGCCCCTGTCAGTTATTTTTAATCTTCATCTGTAAACCATTATTCCTCATTTTACTTTTATGGTTGCCTTTAAATAGTCTGCTTATGGACATAATGAATGATTGTAATTTTTTTCTATCTGTTTTTGTCTCTCAGCTGATTACAGACCCCAGTCATTTCTCCCTCCTTCCTTTCCTCCCTCTCTGCCCTGCCCCCTACCCCCGCACCCCGACAATAGAAAGGCTTAAATGGAATCTTTCCACCATTTACTCCTTGTTACTAGATCAGGATTTGTTTTCAAGCTTCTATCAAGGGTTATTTCCACTACAAAGTCCTGGTCTTCTATATCAGCCAGATCTTCAAAACCACTTTATTTTTGGGGGTCCTGAGTACTTCCCCCTCTCTCATTATCTTCAGTAGCTATTCTAAACTTCAAGCTCTTCTCCTCATATTTTGGTTAAAAGTTACTCCCTTCCCCCATTTATAATAAGTGAATTTTTCTCCTACCTAATATATACACACACATATACTCCCACTTCCTGATAAACCCCTAACTTTTGTCACCATCAGTTATCTTTTCCTACTCTTTCCTTCCATTTCCCTGTAAGTAGTGTGTGATTCACTATGATTAAATACTCCAATGTGTTCTGATTAAATCCCCTTCTGCCTAATGAGGAACCTCATGTTCTCAATCACCCTCCCTCCTTCCTTATCTCTCTCTCTCTCTTTCTCGGACACATACACACCAGTCTCCAACTTCTCCCTCTCTGAATATTCTTTCCTCCCAATAAAACAAGTTAAAAAGTGTTAACACTAAACAAATGAACAAATAACTCTTCCTCAACCCAGTGTCCCTCCCAAAACCATGCCACCATATCCTATTGTGAACCACTTGTCCCCAGCACCATCCACAGAATCAACATGATGAATAAGGTCTCCTAGAATTGATTATTGTACAGTTGGAGCAACTGCCTGCAGTGTCCCTCTTCAAATTGTCTCCTTCC